>JARQTH010000478.1:129369-178192 GCA_030142595.1 Trachelus iudaicus | reverse complement strand
GGAGTGCTGTGAATTCCTCTAATAAAAAGTATTGAAATCATATTATTGAGGCCAAGTACTTAAGTCACTACATGTTTACCAATTATATGATCTAGCACTAGCCCATCATTTTAATTGTGTTTTCAAAAATTTCTACAACGTTTTCGCTTGACTATTACATCACTACTGCTTCCCGTAGTTCATTATGATTTAATGATCATTCAATAATTTATAAAACTTTAGGTGATTCCTTATCGAGTACTACATGGCGGGTCCGTGCATTTCTTGATATAAATTTTCATTCATTATGCCAGTAATCAAACTCAAACCCAATGTCAACTTTCTATATAGAGCATATTAACAATAACTCGTAAAATATAATCACGGTAAAAGCTTAACAACAAACATATAGTATTAGAATACAGCAGAATTGCATGATATCTGCCGAATTGATAATCAGTCCTGTGGTGGCAGTGCTTAAGTCTCATCCGTACCTGGTCCAGTCAAGTTATACACAGTGGTAGGGTATGTAGAGAAAATGAAAGTAGAAATAAAATAGCAGAAAAAATAAAGTAAAATACCGAAGTACAACAGAAATAACAAAACAAATTTGGAAGTATACTCTGCTTAATACTAGTATAAACTGATCTTTGAGGCACCAATATATGTTAGGCAAAAACAAATAGTGTTAGAAACATGTTGAGATATGAATTTCAAATATTCGCGTCAAATTTCGTATACAATATATGGGATATAATGAAAAAACAGTACATTTTTTAGTGACAACCGCATAGAACATACGGAAGTGTTTTATTTTTTAATCCGCTTTTGCAAACTATTATCACATGTTCATAATCCCAATAATATAAATATATTATAATAATTTTACAATATGTGGTTTAAAACCCTTTATGACTATATACATCATTCATAAATATTTGTATAAAAATATTGGTTAAAGAATTTAGTGATAGACTGTCCTACAGAATACTTTATACTTTAGTGACACTTTTAAGGCGTTTAAAAACCTGAAACACTATACATTTTGTATCCAATCACTCCTTCACTATTTTCTCTTCTTGATGCTTAAAGCCACACATATTTTAGTTATTATTTTTCCGTAAGTTTGTTTTTTAAAAATTGTTAAAATTGAAGATAAGTATTCCTAATAATCATTATGTACCATTGAAGCCGTAGGATGACTAATTACAACTCATTATTTTTGTTATATGAGTATGACATTAATAATTTTCAAAGGAATATTTTTTGTAATAGCTAAAGTTAGCGTGTGTTGATATAAATGAAACAATTTCTAATTGAGTAACACAATATGAAATGAAGGCTTCATACAAGACATCGTTCTTCAAGATATAGAAGTTTGATGTACTTCGTAACATTTCAGGTTCAGTTCCGCCGACAAATGTAATAAATTATTATTCATTTTCGATTCACAGTGTCGAAGATGTTAATAAGAAAACAAAAAAGAATTTGGTTTTTCAAAATTCAAATGACTATATCCTCGACAAAACGACAAACTTGACAGATTACGCTGAAAAAAATTTCACACATCTCATGACTTCTTGAACGCATGTATTCTTTGGTAATAATAATTTATGCTATTTGCAACGCTTGTAAAAAATAGATTTTGTAACGTGATAAATTGATTATAACTTGAAAAAATCACATATGCAAAAGAAGCTTAAAAGTTAACATCTTGGCATAAGTCCGTACACAGTGCACAAGAAAAATGTACATACTGTCATTGTAAATAAATTGCAGATTAAAATGAATAGTAAAGGAAATATTCGACGATGAAAGATACTCAATGTCAACATTCTACAATACATAGAAACATTCTCCTTGGAAAGGAGAGGAGTCTCATGGTTGCAAGCTTTTTCTCGTTACGTGTAAAATTTTTCGATCATAATCTCAGGTATATAGCCTCAACCCTTAAATCATACACAAAATTACATTTATGCCGGTTGCATTTTTGTGCCATAGGTAAAGAATTGAAAAATGTAACGAAAGTAGTTGTAAAACCGTTTTGCTAGAAAATAAACAGAAATAATGAAAAAATGCATACTAGATAAATTTGATATGTTCTTTCAATAAGAATTCTATTTACTACACGGAAATAATATTTTCTTTTGTAAATATATATGCATGTATAATCCGTACACGACAAAAATGTTTTAGATAGGACTATTTTATTATGACATTCAATGTGAAAAATTCCCCTAAACTTTACATTGATGTCGTGGATTGACACATGTATAAATATGCATGATTAAAATACATTTAAGGATTATAAATTATTAGGACGCTACATTGTAAATATCTACAATATTTATAAACCAACTTGTATTGTACGTTCACATTGTTTGGAAAATTTTCAATCCTAATAGATAGGAACAATAGTGTCTCACTAAGAATGGAGCCTATGACCTACAAACGAGTTCTCTGCACAATACAATATGACAGTAATTGCTAATAAAAAGAAAGGCAAACAAGTACGGCGGTCTACTTCTAATACTGCTGTCTAGATGGCGATTTAAGATTTGTAAATTTAAATTCAAATGTAGCAGCCCAATAAAGCACGGAGTTAGAAATATTACTTTGTATACAGAGAAAATAAATACAATTCCACAAAGCACCATAGTGCAACTCCCTCTTATTAGTAATTCAGATTGGTTAAGCATCGAGCGCAACAAGAATATTATTTCAAATTTTTCCAGTATTGTTACGTTTGTTACTGCTTCTGCCATATAAATAAAAGAATAGAAGAGTTTAACTATGATAAATTCTTGGGTCAATAAGCCTGACCTATCAAAGAGAGCCCTCAACGTCCAATAGCGCAATAATGATTTTCAGAGGGCACAACCATAGATATATTGTTTTAGAATATATTGTTTTATATAAAAATAGACCCGCGCAGTGCAACATTTAATGGTACATTTAACCTTTTGAATGCGCAATAGTGCGCACTCGGTATACAATATTTTGCGATAGGATGAATCAATATTGATACATGTATATATGTATGTTTTTTAGATGGCTGATTACGAACTAGAAGTCAGAAATCGTAAATTTAAAAAATGGTGGATGTAATACGGTAGACAAAATGTTAAAAATCTTAACCTCCATTCGATTTTTGTAAAATATGATCTAGAATATTATCAGTATGAGTTTATAGTTCATTTATAGTTCAACATTTTTAATTTTAGATTTTTGACACTAAATTCACAATCAGCGGCAGCAGGAAACTATGGTTTATATAAAAACATCCTTTTTCTTTCTTGTCCATTGTGGCCACTTTTATACCATCCAACTGTACTCACTATCCCATTCATTCATGTAATGTGCATACACTGACTCATCTATGCACATATGTGTACACAGAGACTCTCTTTGAGGCACACATAACTCACACCTTTTGAGGTTTACAATGAAACCAACTAGTGCAAAAAGACAGAGCTGGTGTTTGCTGCTATTGATTGCGATGAGTATTCTACGAGACGGTGTAAAAGGGGATGGAGGGGCGGGGGGGGGGGTTGACGGTAAAAGTCCATCTACAGCTTCAAACTGATCACGTAGGTTCCGTAGAATATATGTATTACAGCGACTTCCTCGAATGCACCATTGTAGTGTGCGGTCACTTTTACTTTTTTAAATAGTCTGGAGGGAATGAATGTACGCGAAGTAGCCGTCGTTGAAGACCATGTATACTATCTGCTACGTCAGTGCTGAGTTTCGTTTAAACCGTTCATCCGCTCTAGATCCTTCCCGTCCTTCCTATCCACATCCTTTTCCGGATTATCCCATGGCTGTCGTTGACCGCTACCAAATATATTATAAAACGTAGCGGATGCTATGTACACAGCAGCAGCTATCATGAAGACAATTCTCCACTGTGCTTGAGTTGGCTAATAAAATTAATTAAAAACATAAATTAAATTTTAAATATAACGCTTTTTGTAAAGTTATAATGTCAGTCATTCTGAACATAAGGGGACTGTGGGCCATCAAAAGACAAACTTCATCATATCACATCTTGTGGATATTTTGAGCACTGCATAATTCCCAAGTATAACTGTTTTGATTTCATTATTGGTAAAAAAAGGCTGCTTCTACACAATATATTATTGTTACACGAGATAAATTATACATATACTACATAGTTTGCAAAATTTTCGAGAAGAAGGCCATCGTCTACCATATATTAATAGAACGTGTAGCTAGGAGATTCAATATAATCATATAGCTTTGTATGTCAGTCATAAGTATAATTTTTGTATCGGTTCATTCTATTATTTCGCTGTAATTTTTCGTAGATATGTCAAAAGAACCGTTACGATTCTTTTTCAAATGTATCGACATGTGCATTTTCATAGCAGCTTTGTGTACATTATCAGCAATTAAAGGTATGTCTCCAGACAAATAAAAAAAATATAAAACAAACTACAGGAATATCTTTAACCTCGTTTCGGCAGATTGTAGCGTCAGCACCTACTGATATTAGTATCCACTAAATATTTGTTGATTTTTGTTGCAAAAGTTATTCTTCACAACTCATGACAATAAATTGTTCATACGCGTTATCACCAAAAAAAATACGGCCGGTTCGAGTCCAAAATCCTCTTAAGCATTAACTGAAAATGATTGATACTTACTTTCCCAATAATAATGTGGCCAGCAGTGATAGGTGCGAGAAGGCCTGCGAGATTGGCAAGACAATTCGTGAAGGACATGAGTATTCCAGCGAATCGTGGCGATATATCTAAATGATTCACTTTAAATCCGGAGTAAATAGCACCATTAAAACCTATTCCAAATGTTAAGATTGCCACCGTAAGCCATTTATCACATCCCGTATAAGATGCTGCAGCTAACGCAATGGCTGGTCCATACTGACCAATACTGTTAATAATCTTACGAGTGACAGTATGATTTAATCGTTCAGTAGAAATCATCCAATCAGCGATGTGTGAAACTACCATGGAAAAGATCCACATCGCCAAATACGGAAGAGCCGAAACTGTACCATTCTGTAAAACGTAAAAGTCTTACATAAAATAGGACTTTGACTTTGGAAATATGTTTGAAATAAATTTACATTGGCACGCTTACCGATTTAATATTGAAATGAAGAATCTGTTTCATAAATGTTGGTAATTCTGTCATGAGAGTTTCATAGCCATAATTTTGACCCATGTGCGCAATAAGAATAGCCCAAAACGGCATAGAAGTGGCAATGGACTTCCATGGTACTGGTGGAGACTAAAAAAAAGTTTTACCATCAGGAAATATAATGTTTAATAAACATCACGTAAGAGAAATACAAATACTTACAGATACACCAGCTGTTCCCCATAGAGCGCTCAGAATGTATTTTCGTTCATCTTCGGTAATACGTGGGTGCTGCTCAGGATCTTCGTAAACCATGATCAGAAAAGCTATGCACCATACAGTGCCTACAGTACCGAAAACGTAGAATATCGAAGGCCACCCGTCCGCAAATCCATATTCCGAAAGAAGGCCGCTTAATGGCATAGAAATAACAGTGCCAAATTGTGCACCTGTAGGAATATCAACGGAATAAAAATTATGAAAAATGTTTCACCTACTCGAAAGATGTCTTTCTTTAAAAGTAGACCAATTTTCCATTGCCAATGCCCTTTTGCCAAATGTAATTACTAGTTTCCCATTGATTTACCGCATATCACCTTTGGCAATAAAGAATTGGCAATGGGATTTTCTTTCTACGGGCAGGTAACTCGTTATAGCAGTTTAACGTAGAAGAATTTTAAGATCAGTTCACTCAGATCAAATGTGCTTACCGGCATAGACAAAGGCTCCCAAGCGGCTTCTCTCATTTGGTGGAACCCACTTGGCCAGCATGGCGTGCGTGCATGGCACAATAGGACCCTGTAATAGGGATAATCCATTCCTAGGGGGAGGAAATCATACCCGACCAATCAAAAAACGTTCACACATAACGATCCTTAATCCTGAATCTTAACTTTTGCGTACATATACGTATATATAGTATCTATATATATGATCATGTACAAAGTATAGTTTCAGGACCCAGGTGATTAAGGGGCATTCACAATAGCGAGCTAATGTTTTTTTAGCTAATACCTTGAGATATCACAGCATTGAAATTCTAACCTAACCTAACCTAACGAAACACTTTCTAAGCCCATCACAAAACATGCATTATGTTGAAAATACTTTGAGGTCCGACCCCAAACTATACAATTGTCTTTAAACTAGCGGCTGTATACTGAAATTGTCCCCAAAGTATGCTTTATTAATGTATATATTCATATATATACATATACTAAGACTTGACGATCAATCGAAACAGGACTCGACAGGGCACCGAGAAGAGTCGATTAATCAGCCAAAATACTAAGGAACCTGCGTGCCTCTGCATTGATGTCGTTCGTTAGTCTTGACTAATTAATCAAGGTAATCCCAATAGGCATTAGCTTTATCACGCCGAAAACTAGCAAGAGTATAAAGTAGGGCAAGCTGTCATTAAGAAATATACACATTTGGGAGCACGCTATTATTTCTTGTCTTATATCTTTATAAAATATATCAATTATACAATCATGACTAGAGGACAATCTATTCCGATCCTGACTCTCTATATCACATGCATTCTCTTTCAGTCTATCCCACAGGATGAACTGAGCCCACGACAATCATTCCTTACCTCGCCAAGACCCTGAATAAATCGTATGAGCATCAGCCAATAGAATCCCCAATGAGCGGACACGGGAACCAGTAGACCAAATACAGAATTGATTAACATCCCTACGCCTAGAAAGTATTTGGCACCGTAGCGTTTGGCAAGAATACCGAAGGGTATCTGTGTAATCACATAGCCATAGAAAAAAGAACTTAGTAGATATCCTTGCATCGCCGAGTCCCAAATGAATTCGCCATCGCTTTCATTCTGAAACATTAAAAAGAAAAGTATCAAGTCACCTCGTAGCTCCACAATTTCCGAGGAAGGCATTAGTTACATCCCGGGTAAAAATTTCTTGATATGGGAAAGATCAACGTAGGATCTTATTTTGCACGTGTATCACATATGTGGCGAGTGAGACTTTCCCATACCTCTTAATTTATTTATAATATAATATACATTTCATAATTCGCAGATTAATATAAGCAAAATGAATAATCATAAATTGACCTGAGATTGATCTTTCTCTACTTTGCAGTCTAATAGATTTTCGGTTGATATAAGATTGACCTTCCCAATATGTTATATATTATGCTAATCACGGATCCACCTCAGATCTACAAATAATAAAACGCATATTTTAAGTAGACCAAGCGGTAAGAGAAAGTCTGACATGCCACACATCAGATGCACTTGTAAAATAAGATCTTTCGTTGATCTTCCCCACATTAAAAAATGTTTACTTGGAACATAAGAAAAAAGCTCCATTATATCGTATTTATATATTTATTCTTTAGAATATAAAATACGTAGATATTAAAGTATTCTAAACTATCACAGAATATAACACAAGAGTTAAAAATTCATGAGTTAAGTCCTCAGTATTTGTAGAAAATCTCTCGCAGACATTGGCATTTCGCCGCGAACAACAGTGTCAAACACATATATTTGCTGCCAGCAAAATCACGCACCAAGTACAAGATTAGATAGAGCGCGTCCTGACAAATATAGTCGTTGGAGAGTGCTAATGCTACTGATTAGAAAGAACTAATCAAGGTGAAATTGGAATGCGCTTAGAGTTGATACTCACGGTGTCTTCGATGGTGCTATTTTCACCTCCACATTCGTCTGTGACAACATCCTCTGATGTGATAGCTGAGTGATTGACCATGGCTACGATAGCCACAGACATATTGGTCCTCATGATGTAGGCATTGGCCATACCCAGGAAAAGCATAAACGTCACTATATGACGTGCTCCAACTAGAGCTGCAGCACAAAATATAAACAAAACAATAAGAGATACTATTTTTGTATTACATTGTTCATTGGTAATTTTATAAACAATGACAAGTAAAAAATCGGAAGGTGAAGAAATATGAATTGAATAATTTAGACCCTAAATACGTTGGTCTCACAAGGTATCATATTTTACAAACTATAACAAAGTAAAAGAGACGAAAATACGAGTACGGATATACATAACATACAGTCAAGAAATTTCGTAGCAAACGCCAGATGAAACCAACATATTCACACTTTTATTGTTAACCGCGGAGCCTCTTCACTAATAATCTTATCGACGCCTATATATAGTATCTAATAGCTTCGATTTGATTCATTGAACATCCAAAAAAGTTACTGAAAGGTTGTCTCTTCGACTTAAAATCTTTTTTTTTCATATTCATTGCTAACTGCGCAAGTAAAAGTATTACTGCATTTTTATTAAATAATAAACATCTACATCAAACATATACGGAAAATCCAAGAGTGAGTGTAGATACTTATGGCCCTCGGGGTATACGAAATATTTCAAAATTGCGTTTCGTTATAGATTACGCCAGGCGACAGGTGAGTCAGCCCCTTCGTAATCGTCTAGGGCACCTCACTCGTGTATTCCATGCAAACTCTCCTTTATTTACGATCTCTTTTATTTATTCTTGGTATCTCATCGCATTGAGTTAGTCATCGTTTTTATTACAACAAAATGTTATTGAATCTCTGTCGTAGATAATCATAACCATCGGTTCTTTCTGGCACGACAAAAACATTTTCAAATACAAATTTCAAAAACATTAACGGTTGTTCCAGTTTGTTTTACATTTGTTCCAAGGTTATAGCACGAAAACTTGTTCCGGGGCAGTAATAATTGAAAAAAGTGGAATAAACTGCACTCCCTTCTTTTGTCGAAAATTGTATTTTTGAAAATTGTTCCACGTTGTTCTAGTTGTTCCTAGTATTGTTTTGAAAGGGCACAGTCATATATACAATCATTCACCCAGAAAACGCAGAAAAAGGCTAATTTGAAAGTATGGCCGTTCAAGAGTAAACTGTCCTTCCATTTCCTGTTTTAAGAATTCTATTAGTTGTTCCACATTGTTCTCACTCTTAATAACATTGTTCCAAAGTTTTGTAGCCATTGATTTGAGATTTTTAATAATTTTTTTGTAATTAATCATTTACACCCATAACTAAAAATGTAGGAATCAAGCTACCAAATCCGCAGGTATTTTTCAACATAATTTCGAAGTGCTTTTCTATGTATATATGTATAGGTATACGTGAAAGTCTAACTTATTCAGCGATGTACACGTCTCAGCTAATTTTTATGTTCGTCGCCACTTTCGTCGCTGATTAAACTATCCGATTCGTATTAAATTATGTACTGCACATTTTATAATTTCATTTCTCATAACCACTTTTCTATTGTATGGCATTTTTATTATTACGTGCCATCTACAAGTAAAAGTCTTTTAGAAAGGGACAAAATTCCTAAGGCTTTTTTAATATATATAAATTGCATCATTTTTCAAATCAGCTAACTTCTCAAATGATTTTAAATGGCTTATCTTTGATCAAAAACATTATTAACGATAGCTTCATGTGCCACAAAGTTATTGTTTAAATTCATATACTACTGATACAAAATACTATTAAGCTATTAAGAAATTCCAGTATCATGAAATTTCTTTTACCCTTGCAAATATCTCAAGCAAACTTTAGAACAACGGTATTAGGAATGAAAACAACTTGGAACGAGCAATAGAATTCTCAGAACAGGAAATGGAAGGGTATTTTACTCTTGAACGGCCATGCTTTCAGGAACAATTAGAACAGCCTGGAACAATTTTAAAAAATACAATTTTCAACAAAAGGGGAGTTCCGGCTTATTTCACTTTTTTCAATTATTACTGCCTTGGAACAATTTTTTCTACTACAACTTTGGAGCAATTTAGAATATATATAGAAAAAAACTGGAGCAACCGTTAAATTTGTAATATTTTTAAAAAGGAGAGGTAGCTTCACACAGCTGTGATTAAGACTTATATAAATAATAATAATTCAAAAATGACGTTGTATCTAGAAACAACCACCATACAATGTCAGACTCGACAGAGAAAATGATCTTGTTTTTTTTTCAAGCAATTCTACAACTTTCAATCGTGTATATTTGTTTTTCGTAATATTAGTAACATCACAGTCATGTATGATATGTCTGCATTTTTTATCTTGGATACGCACGTGATTTTCCGTAATGACGCATAAACTGGGGTGTAATCTTATAACGCACATCGACACCCAACAAATCATATGAACATTTTCCTGCAAAATGTACCCGAGTCCTTACATTTTCCTGTAAAATGGACGTGGGCCAACACGTTAGCTCCTTCAAAAATGAATATATTTTATAAAGTTCTACGTGATATACATAATCTATTATGTAAGAATCCTATCTGTAACATGTAAGAAACGTGCATGCAGTGAATAAAGTAAATAATTGCCTTGTTGGGAAATACGATAAGAATATTTTGCCTCAGATTAAGGTTTTCATTGAACATGAAAGTTTCCCCACTAATATTTTGTAAATTCATTCACTACAAGATAAATCTTTATGGAACTTTTTATATAGGGATTTTCGAAGTCGCTGATTACAATTTTGATGTCAAATTTCAAACTTTCAGTCCAATTTTTGAATCTCGTTACCGAAATCCTAATCAACGACCTTGAAAAACACTACGTAGACATTTTCGAAAATATCTACTACTAATGTACAAGAAAAATCACATTTTCGTTTATCATATTGAATCCGCTATTTTTAAATTTGAAATTTGCATATTATAATCGTAATCAAAGACCAAGAAGATCATTATATACAAATGTTCACAAAGAAACAAATTTGTCGAAAACTAAAAAAAATGTTTGTACGCCATTTTTATTTGTAATTTAGAAGTCTGCAATATTCACAGTAAAATCGTTATCAATAACCCATAGAAACCGATATACCAACTATATTCGTTACTTAGCCACAAAAATATATATGGGTACTAGAAGTAAACATTATAATTTTATAAAAAATCTGCTACAATATTTGTTGTAATCCGCTTATTAATATTTTGCCAGGCTAAACTCATGACTTACAAAATTATTCGTATGTTAAAATTAATAACCGGAGTAAGTATGCGGAATTTCTTCAAAGAGCACCATTACTGTACCACATACAATGAATAATAAAGTCTGATAATGCTTGCTGGTCTTATAAATCTATTTGTTATAATAATTCCTTGGTAATTCACATTTTCCTAATGTAACGCGTATTTCTGATAATGTATATTTATGCAATATAAGCTCCTTTATTTGATGAAAATATACCAACAGTAAACTGCACTTATGGTGGTTTTGTATACTCCAAAATAATTTTGGAGTAGTTCATCCCCATAATATTTTTTTTTTACAAATCTGAGAAAATGTCATTTTTCATGTCTCATTGTGAGCCAAATTTTTTCAGTTTCATTATGAAAGATACCACTGTTAAATGTGAAATAATTAAATGGGTTTTAGTACCTCAATTTTCGGGGGCGGTTTTCACCCCTAAAAACCCAATTTGGGCAGCTAAGAAAAATACACATGTCGCTTAATTTTTCGAGTACTACAACGTATGTGAAAATGAAGAAAATCGGAGGCGGACACCTACCAAGGTTTCCATGTAAGATATCGCGAGGCGAGAGACAAAAAGGCGCATATATTTTAGTGCCGTTATATAAATTAATACTAAACATGAATACTAAAAATAGACAACTGCGCAGTTTTGGTAATAAATTTAACTACTTGACATCGCTGAACCTTAAAAAAATTAATCGTTAAACGAATTATTCATACTATAATACCATTAGAGAACTAGAAATGTAACAAAAACGAATTACTCAACGACGATTTTCAACCAAATAAAAATTGGTTAATATTCTATGATAGTTGCAGATAGCTATAATTTAATATCATAGTTCAAAATTACCTTTTGTTGAACGTTGCAATTCGTACAAACACTGCTGTCTTATATAACACAATACAAAATCAATTACGAAAAACAATCGTAGGACGTCCTCTAACAGCCTAGAAAGTCCTAAAATAGATGTAATAAATTACGTGGGCATTTGAAGTTATAAAGTATAAGAAATAGAAACGGAATCATATGCAATGGAAGTTCATGAATATTTTGTGAAGTTGTGGCATATCGCCAAGACTAGTAACTTTCGTAATATTTAGCCCCAATTAATTTTATCGAATAGAACGAAACGCAGAAAATACGCTGTTCTAGCTTACTCTTTTCAAATTTAATTTTCTTTGGTAATGTCACTCATCAAAAAGACTTCATATTAATATTGAATGGAGGACAACCGACCAATTCGTTGTCCGCCATCCAGTATTATTTGGTCATGACTGCACTTCCTAATGCTATTACAACTCATCAACGGATAAAATGTTTCACAAACACATTTGCGTTTAAAACTGGACTACCAGCTGATAATCCACGCAGCCTGAGAGCTACATCTAAACGATAGAATTGCGCAAGAATTCGAACCACCTAAAATAGATTGTTCTGACTGTACAAGGACGAATGAAATCTGTCGAAGGATAAGGTGTACTTGCACGTCATTCAGATTTTAAATTCTTCATTGAGGAATCTCAGCACGTTCCACAAATCGGAAAGTTCGACATTTCAATATATAGAATAAGGCAGGAAACAAAAGTCCCGATTGGGAAGTAACTGTGCAAGACCGAAATCTCTCGGGAATTGTCGTAAAACTTCGGTAATACTCGTGGAGATTTGCTGGGTGAGTAGAGCCGCCAGCCGGCAAGCACGTGGTAAGCCGGTGTACTGTGGAAATAGCAACGTTTTTTCATTACCGCCACTACTACCACTGCATCACGCCGTACTGACGCACAAACATAAAGAGAGTAGTCTGTCAACCTCCCGCAAAATAGAAAAACAGGGTGAAAAGATTCGTTTTCCTTTACGTGATTACGTGTGACGATTATCTATGCAATTTGCTAAAGTTATACTTTCTCATTTGTGCATAAATCAGTCGTTCATATAGACGTGTGCACATGATGGCTTGTCAATTAAAACACAAAATCTCCCTATATACGGTTTCATTATTAACCGATATTCAATATAAACATTTTTCATATTCGCATCTTTGAGTTTCATTATAGGCGGGTTTAAGAATTATCCAAAATACATATCGAGAATACAGAAAACAAAGGTTCTACCCATGAACAGATATTTTGTGCACAAGGAAGTACTAATTATTAATCATTTTGCTTAATATTTCTGCTCTTGTTGCTATTATAAATCAATAGTTTGAACGGTTTCTTATATAAGTATATTAACTATTTCCCATACTAATGCGTGCATGCATAGATACATATATACATTTTCTCGTAACTGAATCTTCGCGAATAAGGAGATTTTACTGTACATCGCTGCTTATTTAATCAACGCTCATCTAAAAATCAGCAAACAAAATAAATCGAGAGTATCTTAACTTGATTTCTGTTCTTTCTATATAATGCTAACCTTTACGACCGATTACCAATAGCTAATTCTAGCATATCCAATGCTCGTTACCTGCCATTAAGACTGATTACCTCGAGATATGATGCAAGACGTATGTACATATATGCGCGGCATTCCTTATATGATCATCCAAAAGCACCAAAAATGCATATTATGGGAAAGATCCCATGAATTTATTTCTGAGCGAACTGCTGTTTGCGATTTGTGTTTAAGGTAAAAAACCGCTTAGCACAATCTCTTGCGCTTACATTTTTCGTTGCATTAATATATCGTTCAACAAATAAATCAAAATACTAAACCTACTTACAATCATGACAATAAGTTTTGATATAGCTAAAATGAAAAAACAATTAACAGAAAATATAGTTCCTATTGTCTATACATAAAAATATAGAATAAAATTTCCTCAATGGATCAATGAAAAACCGGCTCATCGTTGAAAACTATTACTAACATTTAATAATATTGAGACTCACATATAAATTTTCTGTACCAAAGTTGTTATTAAGAAAGCTAAATCCTAACAAATTATTGAATTATATATAATCGTTGTTAACAAGAACGAATCACCATTTTAATTATATACTATAAGTGTGAACTACTAGTACATTGTCAGCTAACCGTAGAACCAAAGCACATTCATAATATATTGGTACACATATATTTCGTACCACTTAATTTAAATTACGGTGTATTATTCGTAGTCCGAGTCAGCAGCAGACGAAATGGGCTATCAGCGGAAAATTCTGTTGCACGAGACACGCATGGAAGCATGCAGCACGTCTTTAAATAATATTCTGAGAAATGTTCTGAAGATTTATAGAATAAAGAGTTCTTAGAAGAAATATGATCACGCTTCGTACGAATGACAGGAGTTGGAAACGTACCTTTCTGCATTTGCGGAGCTCTGTCTGCTTCATCGAGACCCGATTGCTCCCACACCAACACGTGGCCATTCCGTCCTCTGCTTTCTCCATTTGTTCCAGGACCACTCATTGTTAGAATACAAGCGGAATAAAATGAAAATCAGCTAACTGGGATCGAATTCGTCAGGGAGAATCACACCGCGTTCACTACTCTACTGAAAAGCGATTTTAACAACAGAGATTGTCGAGGTTTTAAAGTTTCGTCCGTTGATCACCAGGTGCTCTTTTGCAAGTCCGTAACGCTAGCTAAGGTAGTGTAACTTCACTCTACGCAGCACCGAATTCGAATTCATTTGCGAGAAAAGATATCGCACGGTCGTCAGAAGCACCGCAGAGTTGATACACGTAACCAAGTATATCTTCAGTTGCCCTCCATGCAAGAATCTCTGAGCGCCACAAACTCCGTAAGGCTTTCACGCTGATAACGATGTACGAAGATCGAACGCCGGGACACGTTACGTACCAAACGGGCAGTACGTCCACACACCAATCACAAGCCTCTCTAGGAGCAGAATGGACTTCACGTCTGCGCCCGAATGCGTTGCGACACGCCTGACACCTGACAACAAGTTTATATACTACGACGACCAACTACTCCTCTAACAGTACTAACGAGAACATTTCAATGCACTCAAAGACATATTTAACCGACCGAGAAAATTATGAATTTCAATATCCACCACAACTTTTTCACAAATTTCTTCTTTTTCACTACGGTATGATTGTTCCTCTAATATACTATTTTTTAATTCTTTTACTTTGTCCAATTCAATGTATGCATTCGCGCTCTGTGCGATGCCTGTTAATCTCTTTCGCCTGAGCACAAGTGTATTGCTTAGAAGTACGCTATGATAACGGCGACTTTATATTCGACAGAGGTAGGAGGGGCTGGCCACTGGTTTAACTTCCTTCACCCCTCATCCATCATCTATACTCTCATATTCACGACCTCTACCAATACATACTCAAAAAGATTCAACAGAGGCTCACCTGCATGACACGTGCTTCGCACGACATTAGATCATCAATTACATCACTCGTGTCCTCTACCATTTACCAATAGAATAGACAACTAGATCTACTGTATCTCAAAAACAGCATTACCAAACTTTAGTTCGTCCTTCTCTATTATATATATATATATATATATATATATATATATATATATATCCATTAAACAACCAAGGATCATGTTAAAAATTGCAAAATACTGCTCTAAAAACAGCAAATCTTATATATCTCTGTTTGACATCTTGACGGTATGTGACTGAAACTACAAACTATTAATAGAAATAAAATTCTCCGCTTGTATCTCATTTCAGAGTACTACGTAGACAGAATCCGATCACGAAGCTATGTACTTACTTCGAAATTTCGTTAAAAACATCGAAGGGCGCAAACGAATTATGCACGTTATTAACCTACTAATATATAACAATGAAACGTAAGTTTCTTATTCAAATACACAAATACCAGTTGATGGATCGACTTGAAATGTTACATGTAAATAGATAATGAAGTGGATTAGCATATAGGCCATCCAGCATACTAAATTACAGTAATGTTCCTGAGGGATTAAAAAATAATATCCACATAAACCGATACAGTGTGGCGCCGCAGGCATTACAAGGAACCACACAAAGCTTATTTTAAAATAAAACTAAAAAAATATTTACACCGATAATACAGTTTGTTGATTGTTCTTTTTTACGTTATTGATAAGTATAATTTCACACAAGATGAAGTTACAGCTTGAATGAAAAACTGCATGAACAAAGAATAAAAAAAGTTTAGAATTTCACTGCTGCTAAACAGTGTGGATTTACAATATTTTATATTATATAATCGGGATTACAGTTTTATAAGTAACATAAATAAAATAATTTACCACATGCATTTTGTTAGTTTTACACAGTGTTCAGTGTTATAAATGACACCAAATATTTTGACTACACACCCCGTGTGAAATGAACTATCAATTTTTCACAGGTTAGGTAATGAAATCTTTTTTTCCGCAATGACATGGTTTTAAAGTGGGGACTATTCAAGGAAAAATTTACACAATTAGGTCAGTTCAGAAACATAAAATTTATAGAAGTAAATTCTATGAGGCGAATGCCTGTCAATCATACCGTTAGTGTATGCTCGATTACTTTCGTTACAAATGGGTTTTATTGACTACACGTGTTAATCCCAAAAAAAACAAGCTAGGAGTATACATGTTAATTCTTTTATCGGAGACTCGTACTTACCTTATCGGCAGCGCTTGTCATGTGAGTTTAATCAAACATATTTAAAATAAAGGGTATGCATCTTATATATTAATTTGTGACTAGTTCAAGAATATTTGTATACTGTAATAACAAATCTTCCCAGAATAATCCACATTTCGTGAAATTGCTTATGACGATGTAAAACGTGTGAAAATAATATTGTGATTCGCATGTATTATTTACTGTGTCTGAGTGGTATTTACGCTTTATACAGAACGATATAACAATAAAATACGCTAATATGTGGAAAAACGTCAATAATAATGTATCCAAACAGGCTGTCAGAAATAAATAATTAAATCAAATCTTGGAACCTGTATGAACTATACTGTATTTCGATTGCTTTCATCCACAAGACAGAAATATATGGAGATAATGTTTGCTTCTCCAAGTTAGCGGAACTCACTTTTGTCATTTTTCTTTAATATTTTTTGCTCACCATGTCAATGAATGCTGACAAAGTTATTAGAAAATTTTTACGATGTTTTATTGTTTCAGTTAGAAATAGTTGTTGGAACATTAATTTCTGATCTGCACTAACCACCAACTACCTTAAGATGAATCAGGAATCCGAAAGAAAATCAAAAATATTAGAGCAAAAAAGGTTTCCAGTGATGTATATCCAGATGCATTCAGTATTCACACACACAGGAACCGAAATTAATACACGACCGCGATTTTTCGCGAACTATCGTATTTAAGTCTTTTACCAATGTTATAAGACATTCCATGTACTTCACATTTAACTATGCATATGTTTAACACTCCGTTAGATGGCTGAATTTTACTCATGAGCTTGGACACGTGATCAATGGTTGTAAACTAATTTAATTATTAAATAAAAATGTTGACTTTGATTTTGTCTTTTAAATTAGGTAACCAATGGATTCATTTAATTGTATTTCCGCTTCAAAGGGAAATGTTCTACCATTATAAATCATGTGTCTAACGAAGGGTTCAGAATATATTTTTTGCTAAAACAGATTTAAGGTATCAAATGTTATTTCAATAATTAGATTTTCCCATATTTGTAGCCTTTGAGTTCCAAGGCGGTAATCTGTTAACCGTACATAGTGTATGTATATACATTTGATGTAATTCACGAGAAAATTGTGTTTTAGATACCTATTGAAAATTCATTTCTTTGAGTTCACATAGTATCTTACAGCAATATATTACTTAACGTATACAAATTCAAGGACTTTGAGAAAATATTGCAAATAAATATAATGCACTAATAATCTCAAGCTAATTACTAGAAAGCACATTTTGCAAATTTGAGATTAGCTTAAACTCTTATTATTTACGTTGTTATGAATATATGAGTGAACGGAAATTGGCAGCAAAATGTCTACAAGGAGAGAATTTCATGCTAAAAATTCCTGCAAAGTTTACAATAAAAAGGGCTTTGAGACAAATGAACTTCTTATTGTACAAAATAATATACTGCATGGTCAAATTTTAGACCAATATCACACATTATGGCAGTTTAGCTACCAGTACCATATTTACCTTACTATATTTAAATCATTGTCATGATTTAATATCCCACGATTACCGTAACAGTCGGGGTAAATTTTCGCATAAAATTCTCTTCATGTAGTTCAGATACCTCTCTACTATACATTTCACATCCTACAATATTTCCGTACAACATTTGCATTAGATGTCGCAAGTATCGATATCTGTGTGTAGGTGTTTTTGGGGAGAGGGGGGGGGGGGTGTATAAGAACAAAATAATGTGTAATAAATACTATAAATAGTCCCTAAGATCTGCCAAGAAGTGTTTGCCTCATACGTAGATCCGATTTCATGTAGATACTTATTACTCGTTAGAATTCGTGTATGAGTACCGGCAATGTGGCAAGAGACGATAAAGTATTTGCAATTTTGCGATATTATTTGAAAGAAAGTATAAGTCATTACGTCGATCGGCGGTGATTCGGTGATTTTTATCGTCAAACAAAACATAAGCTTGTTTAGACAGCTTGTTTAGAGAAAATTAAAGTCAGGACGTTATAGGCATTTACCATATACTTAATGGTATTTTTATTTTTTTTTAATAGCTATTTGTTTGACAAGTTGCGAAAGTAGGCAATTACCGAAGAGTGTGAAGTTGGCGGCACGAACCGAAGGCGAGTGCCGCCGTCACAAGAGTCGGTGATTGCTTGCTTCGCAACATGTCAAATACAATATTTATCATAGCAAGTCTGGCGAGTTCGATTTTCGACGTCTACGAAGAGATCGCGGGCGACCACCACTAGAATTGAACTATGTTACAAATATACTCCAGTAAACTAATCACTTTCCACACTTGTTTCGAAAGTGAGCCGAACCGAGCGAAGCGAGGGCAACACGAGAACGAGATGAAAATCCGCACTCCTCCCGTGGCATATACTACTTTTTACCCGACTATTTATAAAATAAGCATATTTTTATGCCTGCAACGGCACAACGCTACAATATATGGGTGCTGGTTCACATCTCATTTCTTTTGTTTAGAGTTTTTTCTTCCCGTAATAATCACTTTTTATGCATTAATACATTATGATACAAGTGCGGAAAGTTGGTGATTCCTGACGAGTGTAACGTTTGCCGCCCAAGCGAAGCGAGGGTGACAAACTTCACACGAGTAGGAATCACCAATCCGCACGCGTATCATATACTATTTTTTGTAACAATGTACGGAAAATTCGCAGTATGTGCACCAAAAAGAAGCACGAAATGGTCGACTCTTGATGAGTTCAGAGTGTGCGGGAATCATAACATTCCGGGAATGACACTCTGAACTCATCAAGAATGGATCATTTTGTGCTTGTTTTTTGGTGTGCAAACTGTATACTTTCCGTATAGCGTTGCAAAAATTAACTTTTTTTTGCTCGCAAAATCAGTTGTTTTTTCCTCTGGTCAAAAATTGATTACTTTCCGCCCGCGTTGCAGGAATGGAATATGGTTATTTTATCGTAGTCGGGTAAAAAATATGTATATTAAGAAACTAGCGGACTGTACAATGGAAAAGGAAAAAGTTATCGGTGAAAATCCCTCTGTTCAAAAATATATAACAAAAAATTTATTAGCGGCCAGTAGACCATCTAGAGATGATATGTGGATCGATTGCATTAATTAATGATTTGATAGGTTGGCTGTAAAATTGAGTGTAAGCCGATTGATGAATTCATTCATCATCTCGGTATTAGATCTCAGATGCAGGGAGGAGATAGGGGTGTTACAATACGCATTGTTAATAACTCGTAGACATTTTTTTTAAGTGACTTGAAGTTTAAAAATGTGAGTAGGGCGGCGTTATGCCCTACTGGGCACCCAAAGGTGATGACCGGTCTGACCAGTGCCTTGTACAATTTCAATCTAATTTGAGTTGATAGTGATTTAATCTTGAAGAGAAAGTAAAGTTTGCCCATGATGGTTTTGGCTTTTTGGATCGCTGATATGATGTGGGTGCTCCATAGGAGCCTTTTGTCGAGAGTTACACCTAGATATTTAACCGAGTTTGAGATTTTAATGTCGTTGTTTTAAATTACAATGTGATTATGATAACATTTGTCGGTTGCAAACATGATGAATTCAGTTTTCGCCTCATTGACATTGATCTTAATTTGTGTTAATTTATCTATGATTTGTTCAGCTGCAATTATCAACTTTTTAATTGTATAATTTTCCGAAGTACTAGAGGAGTACAACGCGAGATAGTCGGCAAAGCCAGCGATGTGGACTCCATCAGTCACATTCGTGAACAGGGGTGCAATGTACAAGTTGAAGAGAGTGGGAGACAGTACAGAGCCTTGGGGCCACCAGCTACGATGAATTTAGGGCTGAAGAGTGAGGAGGCGATGCGAACTCGTATCTGGCGTTTTTCCAAGTACGAGTGAAGAATTTTACATAGGTAGATTGGCACTTTGGCTGTGATTAATTGAAAAATTAGACCATTGTGCCACACAGAGTCGAACACCTTCTCACTGTCCAGGAGCAGAAGTCCAGTGAATAATTCTTTCTCAGCAGAGAGTTTTACATGATTTGTGATGCGAACTAGCTGGTGGACTGTTGAGTGCTTTTCTCGGAAGCCGAACTGAGAGTCAGGTAGTAAACCAAGGGCAATCATGGTTTTATGAACACGCGCGGGAATGATTTATTCCGCAATTTTAGCGAGCACTAATAAGAGACTTATCGGGCGATAACTGATCGGAAGAGCCGGGGCCTTACCGGGTTTGAGAATGGGGATGACATTAGCGATTTTCCACTCGTTCCGGAAGTATTGGAAGAGAAGACATGAGTTGATGATTTTAGTGAGGAGGACTAGGGCCTTTTTTGGGAGATGTTTTATAAGAATGGAGGGAAGAGAGTCTGGGCCAGGCGCGGAACAAGTCTTCAGCTTACGAATGAGCTTCGTCACTTCGTTGGGGGCGGTGAGGGCAGACGCTAGCGTGGAGCAGCCGACTGCTGGGGCAGAGAATGCTTGGGTGCTTTACTGATCTGTTATCGGACTGCCACGATTAAAGGCGAGCTGTAGGATGTTGGCGTAATGCTCGCAGAGCATGCTAGCCTTTTCTAGGTCTGAGGCGGCCGTCAAGTTGTTGTTTTTGAACGGAGAAAATTGATTGGGTGGAGAGCAATTGAATGACTTCGCTATTTTCCATATGGACCAGCCATGGCCATGGAGATAGCTTTGAATTTTTTGTCCCAACTACGTTGAACGAAAACTCGAGTGTTGGTTTGAATGAGCTTGGTCAGCCTGTTCAACAAGGGTTTGAGACTATGGTCTCGCCTAGTCTGCCATAATTTCCTGATTTTATTCTTCTGCTTAATGAGATTTTTTAAACTGGTGGCAGGGGCTGGTCGTTTGAGAGGGGTATCGTCTTTGGGGTGGTATTGTTGGCAGTCTTGTGGAGGAGTGAAGAAAACGATGAGATCAGTACATCAATGTCATTCGATGAACGAACGGAAGGGTTGGCTGTGGGGATAGCTTCGTACAGTTCAGTTTTGAGCACGGTCCAGTTAGCTTTTCGAAAATTTCACCTGATCGGGGGAAGGTTGAGCAAGGGGGAACATGTCAGGTAAAATGACAGAGGTAGATTCATGGGTCACTGAGAACTTGTTTATAAAACGGGGTTGGTTAGTGATGAGGAGGTCTATTATGCTTGGCGTGTTGTCGCTACGTGGATAGTGGGTGGATTCGGTTGGGGCCAACAGATGGTAGCGGTTGAACGCAATGAGGTCCGCAAGCAACGATCCTGATTTGTTGGGTGCTGCTGAGGTCCAGGCTGGGTCCTTGGAGTTGAGATCTCCTGTAAGAATCGTTGGGTGAAGTGAAGTGACGAGGGCGTTGAGGAGGGAGATATCTGGTTGGTTGCTTGGGGATTTGTAGATTAAATAGATGTGGATGAGCATGTGGTTGGTAGTATAGATGGAAATGCCAACATACTCGGTGGAGAATTGAAGGTCATGGGTTAGCGGAAAATATTGGAAGGAGTAATGAATGGCAATGACAACTCCCCTGCCAGTACGTTCCGAGTCATCCTCGCCGATCAGGTTAAAGCCCGGTAAGTTGAATTTTCTGTTTCGCTTGAGATTGGTTTCCGAGAGCAGCACTATATGGATTCTCAGATCATTTAATAATGAAATAAGCTCTTGTTTGTGTAAGGCTAGATTGCTAAGGGGTTAGTGTTGTTATGAGGGGGTATTTTCAGAGGCAAGAGCTGGTATGATTAATGACTTAATGGTATGATAAATTGCTTAATCATGTTATTTTAAGATGTCGTCAGACTGTGAAGCACGACGCAACAATACATATGAGATGGACTCGATGACAAATACGGCAGAGAGTAACTGGTAAGCCGTGCAAGGAATATGTCATTATATGAACTCCTACTGGAAAAACTTCTACGTTTTGCTGACCCATCGTGACTTCTAACCTCGCAACATTATACTATTAAACCATTAGATCATCAGATGAGGATCAATTAATATCCTTACAATTTATTTTCAAACTGTAAATCTGCCAAACAGATAATAATATTATACGTTCGTAATAATGGTATGTTTATTCACGTCGTGAAATGCCGATATAAATATCAATGACATTTATGATGATCGTATCGGCTGTCATGTGGAATTTGATATACATATGTTAACTTGTCTCACGTGATCCAATATCAAATATCATCGAAGAAATATTATCGTCTCCCTGTGATATGTCGAAAAATTATATGCTCAATCATTTGAGCAACAATATAACGTTGCTCGTTATTAAAAATTTGTTCAGGGAACAAGTTATTCGATGAAGGAACTCATCTCTATGATATCATTTATAACATGTGGATTCTATGACACATTCGCTGAACGATAAACTCTCGTAATTCATAGTCAGGTAGATGTATATACTTGTCCGAAAACAAGTTATTTTAGCACGTGTATACAATCACGAAAATATTATACATCGAAAGTACGACAAACATCATCAAATATGCGCATCTTGAATTCCATTTCCGATATTTTTACGAGCAATGGACAATTATTTATATTATCATTGCAACGTAAAATAAAAACATAAGGTATATTATACAATATCTTGTAATCTATATCATACTAATGAGGTCGACTATAATTTTCCGTCTAATTTTGTGTTATGACGGCGTTAATAATATGATTTTTATTGTCCATCGATTACGTACTCTTTACGCAGTAAATATTTTAACAATATGTGGCATTGTAACTAAGTTCCTTATTACGAACTTAAAAATGTAATTAGCATTGTAGTAATATTTCGTTATGCCACGAGGTTTTCTATCCTTGCTAACAAAATATTGCATTCATAATGATTAATCTCAATTCTTATTAGAAATGTAAATGGTAATATGTTCCTGTGGAACTTCGTTATACGGAGAATATGTGATGTGGCACATCTTGTATTACACCAATTCACGTTACGTATCGTTGGTTATACCAGCGACATCTACAAAACAGGAGTATCAATGACAACAATTTATTGCACTTATCTTACGATTTATTGTGGGCCTTAGTCGGTAAAACATTTTCTCTTCGGAGTTGATGCTAGGAAATCATGATTATTGCTGCATTACCGGCGGCCGCGAAGCAGTTCATTGAACACTCGTATACATTCAATATGATTGGTATTTGACCTTTACTGAGGTGTAAATCAATAAGAAAAAACAAGAAGAAAAAACTTAGTGTGTGTTGAAGAGAAGCAATTTAAGCAAAAAAGGTATGGCTAACGTGCGTGTAATTAAACGATTAATATCATTAAACCAAAATAATACATTTCTCATTAAATTTACCTCATGCGGTTATCATTTATCATACTTGTTACGCCGTCGTCTTTAATGTCATTGACTTGGTAATTTCTCATTTGCGATGTAAATATCCAGTTACCTTCGTCCTTTATAAGCAAGTGTGTATGCGAGAAAACGGGAAGAAGGTAGCAAACACCTAAAATTGAATATGATGAGTGCGAAATAGTGAACGTACTAACTTTCAGAATGTCGTTTATGTGGTGGACATATTTGACAATCTAGCATACACGAGACATGACACTTAAATGAGGATGTGGACAATTTTCGGGTTATTCGATTACACTGATAACTGAGAAGGGCAGTGTGAGAGAAGAAGCAAACGAATGAGTCTTCAAGCATGTCTCATGAGAGCTCACAAAAGTACCACTTGATCCTCTAACCCTAATGAGAGAAGGAAGACTCCACTATATGACAATAAAGTGGATCTCCGGTTGAAAACTACACGTATACCAAGAGAAAACACAGCAGTCATCTACCTATCATACTTGCCAGATAACAGAAATTATTTTGATTATCTTAAGAACTTGAAGAGTCTCGGGTATCTTGTTGATAAGCTTGACTATAGTTATCATGAAAAAATCCGAGAACCTCATCGCGTGACAATTTTGCCGACACAGGGACGTCTTGCGTAAGGGCGTGTAAATTGTGTTGAATGTGCAAAGCCGTCCAAGAGTAGATTCCAAGCTACATCACATTACAAAAATATACTAAACGCAAACGAGATATATAAATCCTAAAGGTATATACAGGCAATTCGTGAGTTTCAAGGCAGGATATATATACAATGAATAATACCTAATACGTAATTTTGCAAGATATTAGGTAATTGTGCCAAGTCTACTAATTGCCTGAAGTAAATAAATTAACCAAATCTAACCCTAACCCTAACCCTAACCTAACTGATCAACAATCTGGAACGCTTGTCTTGAAGCAAGCTACATTAAGAACCAGATCGCCACTGGTGCCACGTTGAAAAACAATCGGCGTTCCTTCTCCAGTAGTCGTTTCATTTTGAAAATTAAAGACTTATTAAAGACCTAGATAGGTCCGTACAGCTCCAGTCGAGATTCTGGCAAACCCTGAACTGACGGTAGAAATTTCCTGTCGGGATTCTTCGTGGATATTTAAAAATATTCGATTTTTCTGAAAAATAATTTTTTTAAATAGTAGCATTTATACCAATACTTCCAATACACGAATTGTGATGCATAAACATGCCACTAGTAAAACACTCGACTATGTTGACATCTGGCCAAATATTTATGAACTTAAAGTATTACGAAAACACTTCATACGTGCCGTAAAATGTCTGTTGGCCGTGACGTGATACGAATCGAAATTTATGATACATACGACAAAGCTATGACCGTCACACAGGACTTTCAACATGCCAGACAATACATTTTTCGCCATTTAGACGTCGTAAACGTGTTGTGGTTTTATGCCAAGAATGATGTAAAATTAGTAAAAAATTGTCGAAAAGTCGAATAAAAAGTAGCTAATGCAATATATTTCACAATGTTGAAGGTGCCTCGCCTATGACATAAAAACGATGAATTTCAGATGCATTCATGTCTTTTCAGAGCCTTCATTGTGCCTTATTTTAGATTTTTTTTAAACTAAAACCGACTCACGTCGGTTTTACCATAGAAATTAAATTGACAATATAAGTAACTTCAGTTTATGCGTTTGACATCGTAGCAATAACGTAGTAGCGCGGTTGTACTGAGCTTATGAAAACAAGTGAAAATTTACAACTTGCTTGTACGTTACATGTAATATTATGTTTGCTGAGACGTTAAATATACATTGAATAGTTGGGAGAAATAACAGATATATATATATATATATTTTGGTATATACGTGTATATTTTTTCCTTTCATTTTTCCTCATCTTTTCATTTTATTAGTATATCTAAATAAAAACTGAATAAGTATATAAAGTAATACACGAGATCAATTTTTGGTGCCCATTGTATAGTATTGTGGGGACTTCCGCAAAAAGTGCAGAAATTAGGTAAAAAATTTTGCATAAACAAGTGTTTTCGTATTGCGTCCATTCCCAAAGGTCACGTAATCTGAAAGGAGTCTTCACATTTGTCTATGTGCCAATGTTACCCCTCGCCCGATCTACGAATCCGCTCGAATCACGTAGATACGCGGTCCAGATATCCAACCTTCATTATTCTTTGAAACAAACGTACATGTATAAATACATAATATTTAAAGATCATTCAACTTGAATTCAACCGAATGAGTTAATTGCGCATGTTCAGAATTTCCTGTATATGTATTAATCTTAGACATAATATATTATATACATATAAATATATGTAAAGATTTATTTGGTGCCTATTTTTTGTATACATTGATTACTTCCGTGACAGGTGGTATTTGCATGCCTGCTGCAACAGTTTTTATATGTACATATTGGCTATTTAGGTAACATTAAAGTGACCATACCGAATTTTTCAAAATTTCTCGAATGGAGCTGTGAAGTCTACGCTAAGTTAGGATAGCTTAAAATCTAGTGAATGTACGGTAGAAAGTATCTTTCGAGTCATAAGATTTAATACTTCTAATCGACTTCAACATATTTTGAGAGCCTTTTACTTTAATTCTAGCCTAGAAATAGGTTTTCGTGATGATTCTGGGGATTTTTTTGGCAAAATGATTATTAGACATTTCCTTATAGAAGTTGGCACATGTGTTTATTGAAATGTTGAAGATTTTTTGCAAATTTTTATAAAGACACAATATATTTTACATGTGTCACATGCAATCCGTGATTCAAGCTGTTCTGCTTATCTGAAAAAAATAAACCAAAAACTTCTTAATTTACGTGAGTGTGCTTCTCGTTTTTACTAGATTAAATAATGACAACAAAAATCAACAAAATGGCAGCATTTAAAAAAATGTTTATCGATTTTAGAATAATTTATTTCATCTTGGGCGAGCTGTAGAAAAAAAAATATTTATTATTTATGCTTAAATCTGTCACGTGCGAAAAGGAGATATTTTTTCCGAAACTACATATCAAATTTCAAATGGCTCAAAATATTGGTCCCTAAGAAATATGCACATCAGTGTGAAAAACATAGTTTCTAAAATAACATGATTAAACTCTTTCATACTATTTTGATGTGATTCATATAAACTTTATAACACTTACCGATAATCAGCTAACCGGAGGTCATGAAGAGACCTTCTTCTTTCTTAAAGAAGTTTCGTTGTTTAATAATTTGCACTAATTTACAGATGCGATAGGACTGTCCTCATCCTTAGTCAGAACGTACCTGGTTTTATTTATTATTCTACCACGTGCTATACCTTGAAATGTCCATCGCTATGTAAATTTTACAAATTTCGCTATACTAGTTTACAGACATAATATTTTCAAGACCCTATACCTTAGGAACATTTTTTTTTTAATCGTATTTCTTTAATCTTCTACTTTTCAATGCCACTGAATTCTAATGATGATCGTAAAATTATTTTTTACAACTTGTATTATTTTTCGATTAGTACGGTTCTAATATCGTTCATCATTCGAAGCCATCATCACTGATTCTCACGAGGGAGTTGTCAACCGTAAATTAGAAATTGGAATACTAAATTAGCGTCGAAGAAATTTTTAATTGTAACAAATATAAATTTAATTTATATCTAGTATGGCAGGTCTTGATCTATTAACAGTATTTACCGAATGTCCCATTTGTATATTTTATTATAAATCGTTATAAACTTAAAATGTAAGGAATTGTTGGATTTGAAATATAGTGCGCTCAGTGCATAAAGTATAAGTTGTATGTAAATCAAGGGATTTAGCTTTGCTGCTAGAGTATTTTTATATGTGATATCGTATCAAAGTTTGCCAATTCATTTTACGAAAACGAGCATGTTTTATCCCACTTGGCAACCACGCGCCACTTCTCGTACAGGAAACCTTTCTAAAAATTAGTTTTTCCTATAAATGATATTATTATCTGCAAAATAAGACTTTCGATAAATTTCCTCATCTACATTGAGTTATTTTTTCCAATATGACAGCGAAGGTACAATAGAAGGACGCTATCAATTTGAAAAGAATTCGGATGTATACTCGCATATCAGTTTAATTGCAAATGATAAAAATAGTCGGCAAAAGGCAGTGTAAAAACGGAATGTGGCAGTAGTAGCAGCAGTAGTAGCAGTAAAACACGTCTGCAATCTATAAACTTGGAAGCACGCAAATCATAATAAACTTTCTACTTGCTCCAAGAAGAAGTTGTTTAAGATTCCGGTTAAATAGTAAAAAAGTGGGAGGTTTAAGAGAAAGAGCAGTGAAGGGACGATGAGAGAGTGAAGAGAAACGAGGCGAGAAGATAAAGTGAGAAAGGAGTAGAAAGGTATGTTCACGCAAACAACGTGAACAAGTCCTATGGAGAATGTTGCAATAAAGTTCACCCGTAAGATTTCTTGTGTCTTTCTGATACACATCACCTCTAATCGAAGCGCGACATTAGACTCTGATATTATCTTATGTAAAAGAGAAAATATAAATCATTTAACATAATAGTGAATAATTTTAGTATGCTTCAATCACAAGAGTATAATTCAAGAGTATATCTTTAATGGTACGAAATATTTTTTTTCATAGCTAGGCGATACGTAGTAAAATGTAGAGCTGAAGTTAAATTTCACTAGGCAAAATTGAATACGGTACCACCGCCGGATCGTGCACCGAGGTCGTATATTTCTCAATGTGTATAAATAGTGCTACTGCAAATATTCACATGAAATACGAGATTAATAGGAATAATGGTACTAAATGACGTAGTTCAGGAAAATCTTCATATTTGCGGGAGTTAGGTTCCGGAAAAATTCTGCGAATATTGAAAAAAGAATTTAGAAAATGTAACATATATTTATGGGGAATAATTGCACGAAACTATACGAAGAGAATTTTTCGATAATTATTCATATGAAATTCACGATAAAATTGATCGTAGAAACCAGTAATTGTGAAACATTGTTACCATTTCATGACTTATTGATTATAAACACGATAGTTTGAGTGGCTACAAGTAAATTTTACAGTGTATACAGTAAATATTGTTATTTGCCATTTTTACTACGTTCCACGATAAAATTGACCTGACTCAATGTAAAAAAATTCTCTCTCTCTACTCTCTTATATTATAATTTTAATAGATAGCTTCATAGATATTTACAGGTGAATCTACATATGTATATAATTTACTTTAAACGTGGATAGATTTCGAACGGTTAAATTTACAGGAGTGGCTCAATGGACATTTGTGTAGGAAATTCAACTCTGTATAAAATTATGCTTTGCAGAATATTGTGACAAATCGCCGCCAAAATATTTAAATTGTGATCAAAAATCAAATATGGTCTATAAGAATTAAATGAGAAAACTTCTAATTCATTGAGACACTTTACAATATGAAAATTTTAGCGCTCTCCTTTGATTAGAATTTTTCTGAGCCCTAATCTAGAAGTTTTTCAGGTGGTAGGGTACAAAACAAATATTGATTCGAAATGACAGACGCTAGTGTATATGTAGGTATAGGAAAAAATATAAATCAGTCATTTCTTACGCGCAGGATTTCTGTTCACGCATAAAACCTTTATATTTTTTATTCTTGAATCGTATTCAGAGAATTTTTGAACATGCAAATAATGAAAATTGAAATCGTGAATATTCAACATAGTTGTGTCGAACAATCCAAAAATATCTTGCGTATTATGAAACCGTGAATAACGATATTTTATTATACCCAGAGTTGGCGGGTCAGGCGTGCGTACTTTGGTAAAACATGAAATTCACAGTTCCAGTTTATGATGTGAGAGGGAAAATAGCTTTATTTGAATTGAAAGTAATTTTAAACCCGATATATTATCTTAGTTATAGAAATGATAATATCATCTTTAGAAGGTTCATTATGAAAAAAAAAAAGAAATCCACAGATCTCGCACTCCACGCAACCAACGGAGAACATTAGGATTTATGATACAAGATTTCAAATCGATATATAGGAAATTTGCGAAACATAGGAATTCTAGAAATTGTCAAATTCTATGTCATGTATATATACCCCCACTACTCTCATATAAATAGCGCACTAACATTATCAGAATTTCAAGCGTTGCGTACGTTCGTAACGATTTTTGAGACGCATCATTTTCCTTAAGATGCGACCTAATAAACATCCTAATGTTAAAATGTAAAAGAACGTGTAAATGTTATGAATCTTTTTATAATACAATTAGATATAATAAACATGATGGTGTGACCATATTTATTCTATCATCTGATGAACGCTCACAACAACAGTACAAACATGATTCCGCATAATATCATAAAAATCATTTTGATATGAGAATCGTTGTAATCGCCCTTGCGTCATACGATTACGATAGAGACATATTATTGCTTATTAATAAAAGATCTTCACAGATACTCATAAGTCGCTCTAAGATAATGTCACGCCAATCGCTTGACTAATCTATGGCTCGGTGATCTAATAAATGATAGATTACCTTTTAACTGTCAGCAAAATTTCACAATTCTTGTCAATTTAATGTGATAGCTACTGATATGAGATAAATAGTCCATTCAATCAATTAAAAAGCTACTCATAGATCTTTGCTCTGACGTTAGCAGCGTTGTAATAAAGCTAATCAGAAAGTGATTAGAGATTTGCTAATTAGATAAATGATAAATACCTTGAACCGCACATAATGCTATACGCTCTACTCAATGCGAGTAATATTTTCGGGAGTTATTCTTCAATATATTTATATTCTATATTTACGAAGAATATTATTACATTTAATTGTCATTTCATTTAATTGACCGTTTCTACGCGTTCGCAGCATATTAACGACTAAGCCAAAGATTCTGGAATGTTGCACTCATGCCACTCAAGCAGTGTGTATACGCAGACTGACTGAAGTATAGTCTAAAGCTCTCTTTTCTAAAAAATATATAGCATCCAATTTATGCAAACTTAGACTACAGACTGTTGGATTGAGTGTAGCTACTTTTCTCGCAAGAATGCCAAGCATATCCTTGTTACCAGTAAAAAATCTAACCTCAGTAAAAAAAAACAATTTTCGGACTCAGCACTGGAACACCCGAGGTCGAGTTCACCGTTAGGGCATGCCCCTGGCCTGTTTACAAAAAAAGAAATAAGAAAACTGTTCAAGTAAGAAAGCCAGAAAAATAAATGCATCCAGATACGCAATTCAGAGATTGTCATTAAATTTAGGTAGTTTAAAGTGAAGAACAATTACGAATAAGCATTTGGGGCAGAACAGAGCCAGTTAAATGAATACCCACAGATAAAATGACTAGAATTTTAATAGTGGGTAAGAATGAATAAAAATCACATCGATATAACAATAGATTTCTGTATATAACATTATACGTATATCTTATGCGAACAAAAAACATAGGAAAGAAAAGCAAACATTTTTTTTAACATGACGTGCAAAACTGGGATACGATGCCACCACCTCATGGCACACTTTAGATATACCGTGAGGTCGTAGACTTACTAATGAATTAGATTATTTTTTGCATTTTGACTTGTCATAATCAGGTTCCTGACATGCTCGCCACTGTCCATATGAGTCAAAGCACGTCAAACCGGACGAAATCGACCAAAAACTTCCATCGATCCTTTCGATTATTGTGAATTTTTTTTAAGGGATTCTATGGGTGAAATAAATTCATCAATTTTTTTTTTATTTTCAATATTTCAAACGTTATTCCAAGTTGAAAATTGCCCATAATGTCAAAAACCGCCACACACTCTCTCCTTCAAATATCCATATCGTAGGTTCTATTTGTCTGATCAATTTGTCCCTGGGCTCGTTCAAAAGAGCTGGAATTGGGCTTCCATTTTATGCTGCTACATATTTTATTATAGCAACAATGGAAGATTTTTATAAATAATTAATTTTCAAACACGATTTTCATCACCAAAACCGCGCTGTAAAATTCAAAAAAAAATACGAGCGTATCCCTTGATAAATTTTCTATAAGGTAGGTCAGTTTCAAATTGGAGAATTAATGAAGAGTATTTTTAAATATTAATATTCAAGCGAAGGCGCGCCAGCCTGGCGTTCAGTGCAGGTAGATAGTCCCAACGCACGTTCCAGTCTAGTGGGGTCTCTGAAAAGGACCCTCTCACATAGCGAACCCTTCGTGTACGCGCGCCTCCGCTCGATTATTAATATTTAAAAAATACTCTCCATTAATATCGAATTTGAAACTCACCTTTCTTATAAAAAATTTATCAAGGAATACGCTCGTATTTTTTTTTGAATTTTACAGCGCGGTTTTGGTGATGAAAATCCTGTTTGAAAATTAATTATGTATAAGAATCTTCCATTGTTGCTATAATAAAATATGTAGCAACATAAAATGGAAGCCCAATTCCAGCTCTTTTGAACGAGCCCAGGGACAAATTGATCAGATAAATAGAACCTACGATATGGATATTTGAAGGAGAGTGTGTGTGGCGGTTTATGGCATTTTCGGCAATTTTCAACTTGGAATAACGTTTGAAATATTGAAAATAAAAAAAAAATAAAAAATTGTTTCATGAATTTATTTCACGCATACAATCCGTTAAAAAAATTCACAATAATTGAAAGGATCGATGAAAAAAAGGTCTCCGGTTTGATGTGTTTTTACTCATATACAATAAATGTTCTCGTTCTATTCGCATTTTTCAACTCCTCTACCGTCCTGTACGTGGTGCTAGTAGTTCTCTGCCAAGCTCGACCTGATTTTTCGCATTAAACGCATTTTCAAGGATACTGAGAAGAATACTGCTAACGCCACTTGTGGCGATATTTTGTGACAGTGGCGACGTACATTCGAAGAAAAACCGACCCGACCAATTCATGCCAGGGAGTTGGTCATACTGAGTCTGCCAGCTTCCATTTGGAAATCTGTTCTTTATATTTGGATTTAGATACAGTAAAACCTTTCAATAACGAATCTTCCCACTTTTTCAACTTGCACTTGCGCAGAAATCTCTAATGTGAGTGAGGATGCGGGCTCAGAGATAGTGGGGTTAGCACAAAGGTATGTATACAGAAAATAAAGAGTTATTGAGAGTTACAATATTAAGAGGTTTTACTGTACCTTGAAAATCCCCGATAATCAATTTTCATATGAATTTGACGATTTTTTGGAATTTTAGTCTGCCATTTCAAATCAGCCACTTTGATTTTGCACATTTTAATTTCAAATTTAAAGTCAGCATTTAATAAACTCGAAAACCAATTACTATACACATTCCTTGTTAGCAGAAAGACAACATTTGGAATTCTTCAATTGGCTTCTGAGGTTTTAAAAGAATTTCATAACTTCAACTTTAGGACGTCTGGAAGACGTCGTATGTCTCGCTTTACAATGTTTCCGTCAAGTCGAAATTAAGACGTCTTTATCACCGTTTTAATCTGAAGTTTTTCTGACTAAATTGAAATATTCGTTCTGTTAAGTTAGGTTAGGTTAAACATTATTATACATAATAATTCGCTCCAGTTTTCTAGAATTTTACTTGGGGGCTATCATGAAAGATTAATAGGATTCGGACCATGACGTAGCCGTTATGTTACGTTAACACACTTTTCTTAAAATTTACTACTTAAAAAAAATTACTTTAGATTCAAGTTAATTATTTTACGTCCTATCGAATAAGAACGAAAAATGTGCTCGTATTAATAGAATGAATGATATTAGAGAATTATTGCCAAATATTTCATACTATGATGTCATAAACTTCGTCACATATTACAAATATTTTGAATAATTAAATTCAACAAAAAATATATCTACCTAGGAACCTACAATAAATTGTTGATTAAATTAACCCGTAGCAGGCGGGGTGTAAGCGGGGGACCCATTTGACCCAAGTTAAAATTTCAAACTTTCCCAATTCTGAAACCAAGCAAGGGCGCCTTGATATATCAAATTAATTCGGTAGACTTTATATTTCATAATTTTATCCTAAAGTAGATGCCTTAAGCATGACACAAATGTTTTTTAGATTTTTAGAAAGACATTTTCGAGTCTTTTTAAGCATGGGATCCATTTCGCCTCCCCCCTCCCCCCGCCCCCAACTCTCGCCACACCTGCTTGGGGCAAGAAAAGCGCTACACTGTTCGGGTTAATACAACAAACAACATGAATTGTAATGTTCTGATGAATTATTTAAGGTATGCAATTTGTATAAGTTAATCCAACAGAATATTTGTAAATTTCTAGACAATCATTTGCATCAACTTAATGCCACACGTCGTCTCCGTCATACAAGTCTATCCGAGTATAGTGCTTTTATTTGCAGCAATATTCCCGTGTTTTGTATATTTTACATATTATATTACCACATACTATACTCAAGAAGAATTATGAATTTCTTAGTTATGACATCTTTTGGAAAATGTGTTTGAGTCGTCGCGTTTAAGGCGTCTTTAAAGGGTCAACTACTTCAGGACGACTTGATGATATGTGTGCTTAACAGGATTGAGTCAGAACCACATAAATGCATATGTAAAAGTCTACTTTGAAAACTTTTAGCCGCTTTCATAGATCAGTCATTTTGAGATTACAAATTATTGCGTTTGGACTCGGATTCAAAGACCCGTAAATCTTCCTCGCACCAAATTGAAATCTAACTGAACAATGAACATTATATTATATTTCTCATCGACGAGGTATTTCTTATACTAGCACCAAAAATAAATCCAATTCATATTTGAAGGGAAAGGGATTTAATCATATTTTAAAGAACAAAATATAAATATGGAGGCAAACAGGATACGAGTTTTTGAATCACGTGGTTGTATATTATGCTTTCGTTACAAACAAAACTTAAATCACATCCTCATGATTTTTGTTGTAAATTTTAACCTAATTGGCAACTTAACCAAGCGGTTTAACCCGTATATTAGATAAAAATCACACGCCCGCGCGGGCATACATTCCTGTTAACAGAAAAATCCATAGAACATACGGTAATGTTTTATTTGCGATAACTAATACCTAAAGACATTTCGACATGTTTCATACGGGGTGTTTGAGCCTAAAAAGGAGAAAAACGTTTGTAAACTGTATATCAAAAAATGTGTGATTAATTACTTATTTATTATCTCCTAATCAAATACTTTATTATTTTACGTGAATTGCTAATGGTAGAACGACACACAATATCCATAATTCGAAAGTGGCAAATCCTGTGCACCCGCCGGATTCTGCGTATGGTAACCAGTAGAAACGTTTCGAGGAGTTATGAGAGATATGAATCATCGCCACTTTCTTCGTTAGAACCTCTATAAACTTAATATCTTGTATTGATCATCCCTACTCCTATTTATCTTCGACGGAATTCTAAATTTCATTTACCTCAAAACCCTCTTCCTGCGATTTTTATTGCAGCATTCAGACTGCAGGAAGCTGATTTCGAGCTCAAAGGATGAGTAGATTTATACCTAGCATGGCCGAAATGGGGCACTGATCCAATGACAAGGTTATTATAAGCAATTTTGGAATTTATTATCGAATACAAAAACAAAATTCCAAAATTAAAAATGGCACAGTCAATGCAGCCGATTAAAAACCACAAAATTATCCGATTTAAGGAGGAACGGAACAGAATATTTGATTGGGTAATTTTTTACACGGACGAAGCTGGGGGCGAGAAAATTTCGCACCCAAAAATCTCTTTATTGGCTATACGATAACAATTTCAAGTGTAGCGATGTCGTATAAATGTGATAGATCTAAAACTTTTCCTGTATGCCCCCTTTTTTTTGCACTTGTACTTAATTCTAGTTCAGGCGATAGCCCCACATCTGATGAATATGTGAGCAAAATTTGAGTGCAATCAGATAAATACGTTTTCAGATATCATCCAAACCAGTTTGAAAAAATTGTTTTCGAGAAAAATACGTTTAAAGGTTTTTTCTCCAAGCAAAATCCGAATCCAAACAGACAGAAAATGCGAACAGAATCCAGAAAAATCCTTTTACATGCGAAACACTTGTGAAAAATGCGAGAAAAATCGATTCTTCTGACCCTCTAATACCTCCTTAAACGAAAATTGGTATCTGAGGATTTTTGAAGTCATTGATATTGAAGTTAATGGCAAACATTCAAAATTCTCAAAAAAGGACTCAATATGGTGGAGAAAAAAATGAAACTACCATTTTAATTTTCAAGGTTTTGACATTGGATTTGAAACCAGTGATCTGCAAGACACGTAGGAATCAATTGGCGGTTCAATCGGATCAGCTGTTTTTGGTCGCCCATTTTCAGAATTTAGACGTTGAATTCGAAATCAGGGATATCAAAATGTGTTAGTTCAATAATACTTTTTGAAACTGTAATGCAAATAATAATTTAGCGCTCAAAGCTATATATGCATTTTATCTGGATGAGTGTTTATTATTAACCGTTTGAGTCAGAAGCAGAAGCGCGATGGCGCTTTTTAGATTTTATGTCAGAAAATCTCAGTACATTTGAACGATATGGCTTAAGAAAGCGCTGTTCGGCATTTTTCGACAATATCTTTTCAATGGCCCCTGCGATTCAAACGGTCAAAGTGCCTATAATTAATTATTAATTAGATTTTCTATTTTAAAGTTATGGTATACTTGGCGGCCGTAGTTAAAATCGACTTATTAACATGAATATCTCTTTATAATAATAATAACTATTACTACTAAGTACATAATACGAAGTTCTACTGCAGCGCGACTCGGCTGAGGATTTCAGTACTCGATGCCTCTCATACTTGATTTATGCTCTTAAATTTGTAAACTTCACATTGTATATCTTTTATGTTTTCTGCTTCGCGTAATGTCTCAATTTATTTTTTTCAAGTTTGTAAATAAGTTAATATACATAATGTATCTTTTCAATGCATACCATATAGCATTTAAGTTCGCTCAAGCGCAACATATTTTCTCTCAGGACTTTCACCTTTCCTCTAGCGAATTTTTGTTTTTAACTAACTATTCCTAGCTTGTACTTATACTTGTACATTATCTCCCAGATAATGAAGCATTCAAAAATGTATAACTTAACTCTCTGTTGAAACGATGTACGCATACTCTCTCGTAAGTCATACACGGCTGGTGAATTATTATCGACAAATCTTTGCGACTGATAATAAAATATATCAATTAATTGGATTAAGTTGGAGATACCTGACAAAAATTAATCAACATATATCAGCAATATTGCAAATAACAATATACTGACGTGATTTTTCATTAGTCGTATATTCTAAGTTACTTTTAATTCGAAGTACGGTAATAATAATCCATTTACTGAGCCAGAGGGATTGAATTATGATAAACAAGAAAAACGTGAGAATAATATAGGAACGCTAGTCCGTGAAACTGCTATAACAGCGCGTGACACATGGAATAATGCGTTCTTTCGCATATGCGAAACCAGGTAAGTAATTGTATGTACCCTTTCTGATAAACAGGGTCAAAAATCTTACTGCTTCAATTCAACATATAATAAAAGCTCAAGGCTTCCACGATGGGAACTGAATCATTACGCTGATGGATTTATCAATTTTGTAAATATATAGAAATAAACAAAATTTTATAATAAAGTTTACGCAGCTGTTATACATAATTACAAACATTTGTAATAAAACAATGAAAAGCCAAGATCAAACATGTATTAAAAACATACCACTCCATGGCGGTGCCTGTATTTCTATTTAGTTAAATGGTATAAAGTTATCTAAAAATTAGTATGAGATACTACTGGACTATTGTGAAAAAAAAACTATCGATAATAATATGGAAAACAATTCCAATTACGCTATTATTATATAAACCAATATATATATATAAACTTATACACAACAAGCCTCACATTTAAATGCCTACAGTTCTTTGTGCTATGAAAGAAACGGTACCAGCTGGCACTATGTAATTAGCATATACTCTTACGTGAACACTCATACATGTTCATCGAGCTGAAAATTCACTCATGCCAATTTATGTATATGAGCTTCCGTTTCATTAAAACATAGTAAAGGACGTTACGTCCTTTAAGGTTCTGATTATGATAAAGATTAATCGGCTTGTCACGTGTACGTAAAATTGTGTCTTTAAGACAAATTTTCTCTTTTTGTATCGAATTTTTTTCATTTGCGAAGCAATCAACAATCATGGAAACTGGCCACATAGAAGTTTGAATAATTCGCAAAAATCACATGAAAATATGCCATACGGCAATGCATAGCTTCATTCCGATTGTGATTTACCCGATTGCAAATGTAAACGGCGTTTATTGCGTACACAACATCGAAACACGCAGCATTATATATCATTACATATGCATCTCTACAGGTAGAGTAAGTCATGATTCACAATTTCAAAAAACCGTATGTTATGCTTGTTCCTCTGTCCGTTGATTTGCATAATTTAGCATACCCTAATCAAGGATTCAATCAAAACCAATACGAGAACTATAGTATGATGCAAGCGTCGATGATAAAGAAACAAAGATAAAACGATACAGAATTAGCCTATCCGTCTACACATCCATGATAAAACTGTAAAAAAAATTTTAAATACATGGATCATCGAGCAAGATTACCGCTGAGACATCTCGCAATTTAAATATCCCAATATTTATAAAACAATCAAGAGTATGAATTATAATCGTCGATCAGGACGAATGATGCCAAAGTTCCGTACATGTATAGGTTGGCTAGATGATAGACAGATGATTATCCGGAGGAGGGTTTGGAAGTAATTCTATCGTGAGAAAGTATCACACGTCGGTGCGTGGCACGGCGATGCGTGTGAAAAAGTGCGGTCTCGGTGTAAAAAAAAACGTTGACTTACCCTTAGGAAGTTGTATTTCAGTTTCAAAAACTTCCGGCTTTTTATCTTCAACCTTAGACTCAGCAACTGTTCCATTTCCAGTGCCCGTCATGATATCCCTGTTGCCTCCTTCAAATGTTAGACTCAATAGCGTGCGAATCAGTAGAGCGCTGTGACGTGGTAGATTCGTTTCACTGGCCCTGAACAGAACCTCACGATCCGTCACAGTATGACCGCTCCGTAACACTGGCAGAAAGGCGTGGGGACGCGCGACACTTAGCTACTTCCCGGCACGCACTCGCAAGCCAATCAACGCATTATTCTCCCTACCATTGAGTATTGGATTAACGAAGCAAAGTCCTTGTGATTTTCTTTTCTCTTTTCTGTCTTTATTTCTCTCATAGTTCCTGTTTCCTTCTATTAAAATCACGCGTTCGGTGTCATTTTTGGTGCCATATAAAGCCACCTTCACACAGATCAGGTTAATCTATTCCAGAGAAATTAATTTGAGAAATGGTAGGACTTAGATGCAGGCATCTCATAAGCTGAAGGACATGTAACTTACGATATGGGATACTCCTGAAATACAGTCAACGGTTATCACTACAAATGTCTGTATAGTTATAACACTGATAATAATGAGTTCCTTGCAAATTCACGAAACTTTTTGTAGGCTTTATCAATAAAAATCGGCTGCACTATTTCCTCACAATATAAATACTAATACAAAATTAAGGAAATATGCAATAATAATACTCTTTAGTAAACTTGTCCGTGTGTCATTTCAGTGAAAGTCGATTCAACTTTATTTTCATGCCAGTTGAGTATTACGCATATGTAAGCTGTTTTATTAATGACAAAAAGATGAAAGTGCGCACCTTCATATAATATACAATACTTTACTGCAATATTAAAAAGTAGAACGAGTTATTCTTTTATTCTCGTTTGTTTTTTTAAAATCTTTAATTTTCTCAAGACAGGCTTTTATCACTTAACTTGATTCAGATGCATACTTATTTTTCTAGATAAATCAATCTACCAATGAAAGTTTACGTAATATTTAATACATAGCAGCTATATCTATTCGATGTCATTTTACCTCTAAAGTTGAAGCCGAAATTCAGCCCAACTCAGTCTAAATTGAATTGTACCTTTCGAGATAACCGATTCTAAACACTAATTACGTTTAATTAATGTTTCGCGTAAATTGAAACAGTAAAAATTGACTTTAGCATTGTTTTATAACCAGCTCACTATATTTCTAGATTAGATATATATCTAAAATGGAATAGAGATGCCAGAGTGATCTAAAATACTAACGATGAGAATAGTAATACATAAAAAAAATTGTTGAATTAATACGAAAAAATATTTGCATATTAAATAGGCAGCATTCATATATTCTGTCCAAGTATGAGTAATTGTCAGTCCGGATGGTCATACATTTGTGCAGCACTAACTCGTTATAAGCGAATTTCTTCTCCGTTCCGCTCCGCCGAGCTTGATAGCTTCCCCACTTAAACTCTGTGCATCAGACGCACCTAACTCTGGTTATAAGTGGAGAAGCAATTGCGTAAAATCGTATGTGTTCACTGTGATACTGTAAATCTTTTAAAATAAGAAGGGGTGAGGCTCACAGACACCACTAATACATGCACGATTCTAAAACCTGCCACGCAGTAGTCGAGAAACGCGAGTTTCTTAGAATCGTGTTTCCCTAACCGCCCTAACATTTACTTATAGCGAGATAGTAATATATTTGCAATTGCTATAGCCAGATTTATTTAAACAATATATGTCTTCGCAGTAAATTGAAAACGCACCCTTCACACACCGTCCGCTATACCCATCACACATTTCAGTCATACGTATCAATATTTCAATCAATCGCGATCGCTGCAATAAAGATATTAGATAAAGATGTACTTTACACATTTTACGAGGATAGAACACTGGTCGCGTGAATGATAAGACCCATAAAAGAGGCTCGACTCACGTGTCAGTCACTGGTGCATCACGCAAATTGCCCGTATGCCATTAGGACACTTGTTTGCTTCCTCGCTGGTTAATTTGATACCTCTTTTCTTAGTTCGCACTTTGTCTCCTTTCTCTTCCATTCCTTTCCGTTACATCTGATGAATCATCCTTTGACAACAAGTACTAACCATGAATATTGCATACCCATCGGTAGTCTACTGTGAGGATTTGTAGAAAGCCTACAAAACGGACGCACCCATTCTATACGCACTCCTATTTTCTTGAGCGCATGCCCTTGAACCGTTTTGTTTTGCCCTACCGTATACTTCAGCCGATGCGATTGTCCTGAAGATTCCTATACATATATTTAATTTAAACTATTTTAAAATTTAAACTATTTCGTTATTAACAATAATGTAAAAACATGTAAGCTATAATGAATTCCTCGTAATATATAACATTTTTTCTTTTTCTTCTTCTTTTTCCACAAAGCATCATTGGGTACATAAATGAAAGCACGTCAAAGTTTAGACATTTAGTTATACTTTTGGAACAACCACGTTTACATACAAAAATCTGGAAAATTAAAAAAACTTGGCAAAGCCTCAATAGATTAGAAAAAGAGATGAAGCTTTGTTCACTTCTCTGATCGATCCGTCTCCACAGAGATGTACCTAAATGGTAAATACCTGAACGAAATACCAAAGTTATCCTCGGTAGCCCAATATAACAATAAAACCATGAAACCGTTTGCCGCCGTTGATGAATTTGTTTTGCGAAACAAGTGAGACACGGGATTTGCGTGCATCACTCACTCACAGAAGCAGCATCAATTATTATTATTCAGGCATTTACGTGTACAATGTTAATTATAAACATATGACTAACTAGCCTAGAATTGATTGCTCAGTTCAACTGTATTTAATGGCATTTTTGAGAGAATATCTTATGCATGGTATAATTTGCATTTCGGACAGCAGACTTACGTAATCATTTCCAAACTTAATCCAAATGAGCTTCAGTGAATCATCTACTAACATACATATCTATCTTATCAACGATTTGTGGAACCATCGAAAGACTTTGTTTAATACCTGTGATTGAAATACGTTCACGTGATTCGAAATACAAAATACTTATACTTACAATTAGTAGAATAGATCGCGATACGCTGGTATATACTGCCTCTTTGCTATCAGGTAGCGGCAGTGATAATAATTAGTGAGTAGACAAAAACGGAGACAGGGGAACAAATAAGAGAAGACTGGAATGATAAATGAACAACTAATGTATGGGAGTAAGGCCGGCTGGCTGGCTACAGGAACGTCATATGTAATGAAGGGTTTGCGCAAAGGGGTAGCCATTATACGCGGATTCAGCAAGAAATCCTCGGTATCTTCGAAACTATAATTAGACAGTTACGTACATTATACTCATGCGATGGCGTGTTTGAATATCCAATCGTAAATTGAGGATAATTTTTTTTCCATCTTATCGACATGTGCGCCCTTAGCATGACTTCGCCATCGATAATAATCAAAGGCCACATTATCTTGAGAACTTGGAAAACGAGCACAGCATCGGAAATTTTACGAGATCCATGCTAACTAAGCATGATTTCTGTGCTTCTTGGAGTATTAATAATTAACGCGTGTCTCCCTGTTTCTTCGGGAATGGACGGGACTCTCCTGAAATTTCTTGTGGACGCGAGCATACTCTTTGCTCCTACAAGAATGACCGCCTTCTTGTGCATCGATCAAAGTGCGTCTCTAAAAACGTTGGCTGATGATTAAATTTCCAAGAATTCATAATATGTTACACTCACGAAATGTTTCGAAATTTCAATCTGACGTAGTTTAATTCTTTTATGATTTTTATTGAGCATGGTAAATTAGTGTATGTTCTTCATAAAATCATAAAATGATCTGCGATAAACCACGAGCAGCTTTATTAGCACGCGTTCAGATTAGTTGCTATACCTTATGTGTAAAGTACAAGCGATAGCGATTGCATTGCCACGATTATCCACAAGAATTCATAAGGCGTATATAGCAAACGCTCGATTTGAGATAATGTTTTATGAGATAGTGCACGTGTTGATCTGATAGCCATGCATTATGTTATCGTAGCTTCCGTGGTTGATATAATACTTTCGGAATAGTGTATAAAGTGTAATAATCTCAGTATTTAACAGAAGAGATAAGTGCTTTATTTAAAATCGTATAATTTTATGTATTTAACAGATCATGCCTTGAATTTATTAAGAGCAATGTCAAATGCTCATTTATCATATGATATTAGAATATCTAGTCACAATCTCGATATGAGAATTTCCCGTGAGAATCGACATTACGTCTCCTTCTTACTCGACCTCAACTGTCCCGAGGCCATCACAATCTTGCGGCAGGTGAGACAATGTTGAAACCAATTTTTAAGCACTTATTGATAAGTCTAAATAATGCAATAAAATTGCAATGTCCTATTAGGCGAATGAGAGTGCATTATTTGTAGGGCCGCTCAAATGGCTCATTCTACAAGATGTAAGGGATAGTAAGAAACAAAACAATTCATATCTGGATACTGTCCTTGGAAACCTCGCAATTTTTCCGGACAGTGAGTTAGTATTGGCCCAAAGACTTAACGAAAATTCAACGAGATTACTGTCTCCATATCGACCGAGTCCACATCATAAATTAATTATTGAGGAAATAGGATTATGGGAATTACAAAATGGAGTAACTCTTCTGAATCATGAAGTGTCATCGAGAAGAAGAAGGAATCTTGAAAACACTCCGCTGAAATCATGTTTGGTGGTAAGTTATAAACAAATTTTTCTAGATTGAGCATATTGGTTTCATTATATCAAATCGGACACATCTAAAGACACTATAAAAAATAAACCTCTTAATCATATGACGATTGATATTGATGGGAGATTAACTAAACATTTAATTTCGGTCTATTATCATTATAAATAACGAATCAGTCAATCATGTGTTAATTTATATTGATGGAAGATTAGTAAGAGCAATCAAATATACCTGATTCAGAAAAAGATTCAATTTTGACAGATGAACAACTTGTCTTGTGCTAATCGGCAAATTTTTCAAAATAACAGCCAACAATGTATACATAAAACGACTGTTCGATATTTTAAACACTATACAATTTATTTATAGAAATAAATCCATCTTTTAGGTGACGGATCCTGATACAATTAATCATTTAACAGATTATCAGGACAAGCATACAGATACTATCACAAAAACTAATTACCCATGGATAATGCACCTCGTGCGAATGATGAATGCTACGTGAGTATCAAGTAATGAATTATAATACTCCGTATATTATACCACCGCGATCTTTATTATTATTTATTAGGATCTTTATTATCCGTACATATTCATTTTTAAGCCCACTGGAAAAAAAACAGACCTTTCTTTACTTGAATCGGTTACTAGGAATTGTGACATCGCAACTCCGAAATTTTATTTTACATTATTTGCAGAAACTGAGAACTTCTTGGGACTTATTCTAAATGAATTTGCTTCCTTATTAAATTTTTAGATTTATGAATGCATATTACTCATTCTGTAAAGAAAGCTAATATTCTCGACTGAGGAATAATGTAAAAAAAGAACCATGATATATTGCCAAATCTGAAATTATTTCATGTTTTTTGTATATTAGTCTCGAAATGAAGAGATTAATCCGGCGTGCACGAGGTTGCGTATGGCACACCCAGATCCCGCTTTACGCTCTGTGTTAAATTTTAACACCACATGCGTGCCGAATTAATTCTTTCAATATTGAAATGACGCACCTGGCTTATCAAACGAGGAATGCGTGAGGAATGAGGGATGCCATAATGATGGGCAACAATTTTGAATTAATTATATACATATTTTCGTAAATTTTTTTTTATGTTTTTGACATAAACCAAGTTTTGCTATAAGAGTAAATATTTGATGAGGTGTCAAATCAGTATATTAAATGGCCAAGCAATAAACAACGTGCCTGGTAGAAACTAACATACTTTTTAGTAAGCATCATACAACTAGAGTATTCTGTAGACCGGGCCAGACAAAAAAAACAAGTTATTTTTTTTATTTTTTGATGTCCAGGGGAAATATTATACATCCACCAGAAGGATGACAAAGCTACGAGGGAATTAGTTTCATAGCCAGTATATGGGTAAATATTTGATAAAGTGGTTCGGTAACGGCACCTCAATTTTTCGGTAAAATTTTCGGGATAATTGGGTTTTCGAACTATCAAATTGCAGATGAGTAACCTTGTTATTCAAAACGTTGTGTTTGGAAATTATATAATTATTCATTTAGACTAAAAAATCAGCTCAAGTATGGAAAATGAAAACAAACAGATATTAGATGTAAGCGAATGTTAAAAATCATATCATTGTCACGTTCTAACTTGAATGGAAGACAAAGCAGGTTTTTTGTAATTCTCCTGGCCTTTAATTGTGCAGGGGAATGTCGCCAGGGGAATTACGGATTCGCCCTTATATTTTACGCTAATACAACGCTGTTTTATCTTTCATTTTACATTCAATTATACATCAAATATTTTAGAACACTTTCGTTGAATAAAAAAAAACAGCACAGTAGAATGACAAAACTTACTGGCATGTACATGACTTTCCCAGTTGAAGACCATGCCGCGACTAACGTGGACAAACCATCTCCAACCACTTATACGTGTTTTCAACATCAAATCAAATTATGTAGAACCATATACAATGTAGTCATAGTGGCATAAATTTTGTCCGTGAAAATTGACTTACACTTACCAACAGGGGAATTACTCCAAAACACGGAGCCACGCAGGGAAGTCTTATTAAGTCAAAATTGAATAAACTTTTGTTATTTTTGCATATCTATAAGTATAAAGCAAGTATCTGAATATATACTTGACGATCTGCAAACTCGACTGTCTCAAGAGTAAAGATGAACCGCTTCCAGTCGGAATCAATCTCATGGGCTGTTACAATTACAAAATAACCGTAAGTTTCGTTTTGGTAAACCCACAATTTTCATAATTAGCTCGTTCTTTAGGTGAGAAAGCGGGGCCAGAGACACACCAGGGGAATGACATTTTCCATACTTGAGCTGATTTTTTAGTAGAAATGAATAATTTTATAATTTCCAAACGTTCTGAATAACACGGTTACTCATGTGCAATTTGATAGTTCAAAAACCCAATTATCCCGAAAATTTTGCCGAAAAATTGAGGTGCCGTTACTAAACCACTTTATCAAATATTTACCCATAATCTATGTATTTTCTCAAGTTTTAAAGTGTATTAACAATTTGGAATTTCAAAAATCTGATAATATATTAAAATTTAATGGCCTTAACCCATTACCCTACAAAAATACTAAAGTTTTTAGTGCAACTTTTCACCACTGGGTGGTAATGGGTTAAAGGCACAACTATTAGGTTTCATAGAAATCGGAAAATTCTATAATGAGAAACACGGTCAGAGACAATGTAATCTAGTCACGATAAGTATATATTGTGACAAGGTGAATTATACCCGTCGGATCCTCGACGGGGACACACCTTGGTCGGTTAGTCATGTAGAATAATTTGAGCCTTGTAGAAAATATACTTATGGCACATAACTTTATTGTATATAATAAATTTCTATACGTGTAGAATAATTAAATTACAGTGCAGAATTATTAATTGTAGAACGTGTCGTGTAGAATCCGTGAATGTATATTATCAATTTTTTTATAATAAATTCTTTTAAATTATTTGTTTAATACCTACACGCGGTGTAAATTTTTGTGTGCAATAATTAAAATGTATGCGTGTCTCAAAAAAGCTATGATACCTTTACGATTCCTAAAAAGTGACATGCATTGTCTGAAATCTTCTAAATTTTGGAATCGTGAGTAGTATCATTGCATGTAATACCAATAAATAATAAGTTAGCACATACAGTACCCTATGCATGCTCTAGAAAAATTTTCAAATTTTTTCTAATTTGACGCAGGGTGACTTTCTCCATCGCAAATACATGGGGGTACCGAAGTAAAAACGGCTCTTGGAGCGGCATGATCGGTCAGTTAGCCAGGGGTGAAATCGATATAGGTGGAACGGCGACATTCTTTACAGCTGAGCGTATAGGAGTAGTGCAATATATTTCACTCTACACTCCTACTAGGTCAGTAAATCAAATATATCAGTAATTTTCGTGTATCTGAAATTAATAATATTGGTGGATACAGAGCTAAGTTTATTTTTCGACGACCACCATTGTCTTACGTCAGTAATGTCTTCACACTGCCATTCCGACGATCCGTTTGGATTGCGATTGGAGTATTTATGACCTTGATATTTTGCTTACTCTATCTGACATTGAAATGGGAATGGTTCAACACCTCCGCAGAAGAAAGAGTAAGACGTCATTGGTCAGGGAATGTCTATCAGCCAACTATGAGCGACAATCTCCTCATTCTTGTCGGCGCTGTATCTCAACAAGGTATTTCTAGTTATCTTAAGAAGCTCTTATTACTTATTGTTAGTAAAATTCACGAATAATTTTTCCTTTTCTACAGGTTCCTATTATGAGGCCATATCAGTACCAGCTCGTATTATTATTCTCATGTTACTTGTGGCTACCCTAAGCCTTTACGCTTCTTACACGGCTAACATAGTCGCATTGCTACAGTCCACTACTGATTCCATTACGACTCTCGGTGACTTACTACACAGCCCATTGAAAATTGGAGTTCATGACATCGTATACAATCGCTACTACTTTGAGGTGATTTATATAATTCTGCTTATTTATTCAGAAACTCTACTTAACTTAAAGCTTAACTTCTTAAGGCCTTATCGGTTTTTTCGTTGTTGAGTACAGTGCCTTGATCAAGAGACTCGGTCCAGTCTCGCGCCAAGTACAGGCAACCTGCCGTACAGGGCACGGCCCGCCGAGACTCTTTACTCGAAGCATCGCTTGTACCTGTGTTTCGACTCAAATATTTTATGAACGGCTGTATGTGAGAAAAATTCATTGATACATTCACTATAGGAATCAAGGGTTCTGAATTGATTGCCGCCAAATTCAATACGATTAGTGTATGAGATCAGGACGCATTCACGAGGCGAGCAAGATGATTTTATTTCAGTTCCGTCGTCGTCGTCATCGTCGTCGTCGTCGTCTTCGCACGTCTATCTACTTTTTTACACGACAGATGGCGCTGCCTGCTTTGCCTTCTTTACCTATTCATACTCTGGATGTTGTTGGCAATTTACGAATACACAACACAATCAAATACACTTTATACGTGAAGCTACCGTTCACACCGAATTTCCAGATAATATAAGGGTGCTTTCACAACAGTATAGAATTATTAAGTTTTTAATAGCATTCATGTGGAACGCGCGTGTATGGGTGTACGTATGTTTGTGCTTCGATATAATTTCTCGTATTTTAGGTGACAGTCTTTAGGGATATAGGATGTCCAGTTGTTCCTCTCCGTAGTTTCCTATATCTAGCTGTCGGGCGTGGAAGTCCAGGGTGTCCAGGTGATCCTCTCTGTAATTTCTTATATCTAGGTGCCGCGCGTGGATGTCCAGGGTGCCCAGATGTTCCTCTACGTAGTTTCCTATATCTAGGTATCAGACGTGGAAGTCCAGGGTGCCCAGATGTTCCTCTCCGTAATTTCTTATATCTACCTCTCGGGCGTGGAAGTCCAGGGTGTCCAGGTGTTCCTCTTTGTAGTTTCTTATATCTAGGTGCCGGGCGTGGATGTCCAGGGTGTCCAGATGTTCCTCTGCGTAGTTTCCTATATCAATGTGTCGGAGGTGGAATCCAGGGTGTCTAGGTGTTCCGTTCCGTACTTTCCTGTATCTAAGTGTCGGGCGTGCATA
>JARQTH010000478.1:116510-129269 GCA_030142595.1 Trachelus iudaicus | reverse complement strand
TGTGAATTCCTCCAACAAAAAGTATTGAAATCATATTATTGAGGCCAAGTATTTAAGTCACTACACGTTTGACAATTATATAATTTAGCACTGGTCCATCATTTTATTTGTGTTTTCAAAATTTTCTATAAGATTTTTGCTGCTCTTTTACATTACTACTACTTCCGGTAGTTGATTATGATTTAATCAATTCAACAATTCAACAATTTATGAAACTTTAGGTGATTCCTTATCGAGTACTACTTGGCGGGTCCAATGATGGGTCAGTGCTAAATTATATAATTGTCAAACGTGTAGTGACTTAAATACTTGGCCTCAAAAATATGATTTCACTACTTTTTGTTGGAGGAATTCACAGCACTTCTGTACTTGGCGTAGTTTTTTACACGTAAGTGTTTTTTGGGGGCTACATTATGCAACACTTATAGCGCTCCGCGATTTAACAAAAGAAAGCAGCAGACAATCCCAACACAAAGAGATCTTAATGAATTTATAAAGAGTTTTTAATTCTGACGTAGGCTGTGGTTCGGAATACCGCATACCTCCGAAAAGTATGGTTTTTTGTATTTTTACATAGTTTGACATGCTGATGACGAATATAATAAGTGAAAATACCCGCAAAATGAATATTAAAAAAATGGCCATTTTACAAAAAAAACACTTTTTTGTTTTTTTCAGTAAATATTGATTTTAGAGAAAAAAGTTTTAAATAAAAATTGTAGCTTGTAAAACATTACATCTTTTACGTCCTATGCATTTTTATTATAAAGCTATTAATAATATATTATAATAATATAAATTATAAAAATGAGATAATGTTCAGAGAAACAAACATTCGTAGAAAGGGATAATTGTAATGAAGAATAATTATGATTGATAGATTTTATTACTACTATTCCATTAGTTTCAGTACATGATTACTTAATTACGCACTTTACCACGAGATGTTTGAAATTTGGATTTTAAAGTGCATTTTTTCCTTTTCGTTTTTTGCTTTTTGTATTTTTTGTTTTTTTTTTGTTTCTTATTTTAGGTATTTCTCACTTCTTGTAGTTTTTAACTAAAAAATATGTTCTCTTATTATTTATATATTTTTATATAACTCTTGCATGAAGAGCGCTACTTGTCGTTCCTCCAAAGTGTGGCGTAAGTAGCGCTTTATAACTAAGGATGCAATAAAAATGCTGCTCATGTGCAACTCGGCCCAATTTTACTTTATCGCTCTAGTGCGGCGGCACACAAAGTAGTAATTTTCATGTATGCGTTACAGAAAATATTATGCGATACTGGTGCAATAAAGCGAACATTATACGCAGGTCATGAAATTCGTCACAAGTTCGCTTTCTCGCACTTGTTAGTTCTAGGCACTATTGTGAAGAGGGGAATAGCACTGAGGATAACCCGAATAATTTAAAACGGTTTAAAAGTAGTTACTTTGTTTATTAGTCTATACTAACACTTATATCTCAACAGTTATACGATAAACAATACTTATCTGATAATTAGGAGTCGTGTCTGGCTCCAGAGTCACCAGGAGAAAAAGCCCTTTTTTCTCCCCTGGCTCTTCTTTTATAAGCACCTCCCGACCACGACACCCCACTCCCTTCCATGGGTGGTTGTTGAACAACCAATCACAATGTCCATAAACAGATAGTTTTTTCCAAATGTTACAAAAAGTTCTTGTTTACATTATTTTGATTAATTTAACTTAGAATACGGAACGTGAACTCGAAAAAAGATATTTAAGACTATTATTTTCTAACACACTCGTATCGCAAAGTACTATTTGTTGTCACTAATGTTTTTTTAAAATTCTTATTAGGTTAGGGGAGATATTTCTGAGCGAAGTCCGTGTTCATTAGGTCCTTTAGGTTCTTTAGGTTTTTTGTCGGTAGGTTAGTTTTTCGCTTATTTTTTTTTTTTAGAAAGAATTTTTAGACAGGGTGGATTTTATTTTTAATCATAAAGTGAGCTTGCGAGCGGAGCCCACATACATTAGGTTCATTATGTTTTTTAGGTTCTTTAGATAGTTTAGTTTTTCGCTTATTTAACGTTATCTCATTTTTCTCGAAAAATAATAGTTTTATAATAAAAATGCATAGGACATAAAAGATGTAATTTTTTACAAGCTACAATTTTTAGTTAAAATTTTTTTCCACTGCATACAGGACGGCGATTCCGACTAATGAATAACAATAAGTAAACATAAATTGTGAAGAAGGGAATTTCATTTTTATTATTTATAAATAAATATAAAAGTTTTGTATTATTTGAAGGTTTGAAAAAATCTATTTATACGTCTGTGATATACATATATCTGCGTACATGGGAATAAATTATACGTGGTGTCTCACTGAAAGTGCACATAACGGTTATTCCCGTTACTAATGAAGATATGAAAAAATGTTTGAGATAAAACTTGTGGGTTAATTTCTCAGCTGCGTGCATTTTTTTCATATCTACGTTATTTAGAAATGGGGCTCGTTATATTGTTCTTTAAAATGGAATATCATTTCTCGTTGGCATATAAAAAAACCGTGGTCCGTATATTTCTGAAATTTTTTAACTATTACGGACCAAAATTAATCCAGATACTCCCAAGTTATTAAGATTTAAAGATTATCGAGATAGTCATAGCTAAAGCAGCTGCAAACCTCTTCTGATAGATGGCGATCAATCTCGTAACGAATTCATTTTACGAGGAAGATAGGGTTGTGCCAAAAATGTATTCAAGAACAATTCTTCAACATGTCTAGACAAGGTACCTCAAGTGTTATCCTCCGATTTCGTTCATTTTTAAATATGTTATTCATCTGCTTACCGAAATTCTTTGATATGAAGCTGTTGTCACAGTGAGTAATGAGACCCAAGTACTGCATCTGTCAGCGATGAGTCACTTTTAATGACTTACATTCACAAAAACGAGATACTCTAATAAAATCGTAATAGAATGCATTTAAGGGTAGTTACTCCTTGCCATAACAAGTTGAAAATTGCATTTCGACAGTATCTGCCATTGTGAATTTCAAAATTTGAAGTCGAAAATCGGTTTCACCGACCTCCAAAAACCCCTAGGATATAAGAATTTTGAAGACGTCGCGAGCGTACGAGGAATCCCGTCAGAAGGACATCAGGAAACGAAGGAGCGGCTTTGATAGAGATACAACCGAACGTTATGAAAACGATTAAGCCTTTTAATTAATTCATAGAAAGAACTTTCTAATAATTAGAAAGGCAAATTAAAGCAAGATAGTGCCGCTTAAATGAGAAATTGGTTGCACCGGCATAGAGATGTGTTCACCCCTTAAACGACGTTTTCTTCAAAAACGCAAAAACATGTATCCCCTACTTTTTTTTTAGTGCTTTCAAATGCAATTGATTTGATCAAAATCGAATAGATATTTTTTTGTTATAAAAATGTCGCACTTTTCAACCCCTATACATTTTTATGCATTCACCCCAACAGAACCAACCAAAATGCATTCTTCATTATTCATCATGAGGGTTATCCTTCAATTATTCCTATTTAAATATCTCGACTGAAAATATGCGAAACGGCAAAAATTGCCCTCGAGGAGCCCAACTTTAGGGGTTGATTTCAACCTCCAAAACCGTTTTTCGGCCGATAAAAAAACCACGTGTCTTTTAGATTTTGATGAAGAATAACGTAATTCAAAACAAACGAAATCAGAGGATGACACTTGAAGTACCTTAATTGTTAGTGCAAACGAAATTATTGATTTAATAGTTGTGTTGTGTCTGTCGAATTACCATCAGGTTGAAGCACTGTCCAGAAATCACTAGACTAAAACATTGAGCTCGTCGAGTTGTTATATCATACAATACAAGAACTGTTGAAATTAATGAAACTCTCGTCATTACAGGATTAGAAACAGTTTTTTCAAATCAGCGGATTTCTTTGTCGAAAGTTGAAGGTAGCACTGGTGTAAATAGGGTTACAGCTACCACAATCTTACGGTCTCGTCGAATGCATCCCTATTATGTGCAATTAACACAAGAACTTATATTTGCTGATTATGGACTCAGAATGCACTTTTGTAGATGGGCTGAGCGACAGATTCAAAAAGATACATATTCCTTTGATTATGTACTTTTCAGCGATGAGTGCAAAAATACAGGTGAGATAAACCGAAACAATTGTCACTATCGGTCCAACAAAAATCCGAGGTGGTTTAGATAGATACCATATCAACATGTTTAGTCTGTTAATGTTTCGTATGGAATTCTGAATGGATACATTGTTGAACACTTCATTTTTCACCAACACCAAAACGGTCTATCCTATTTAACTATTTTACAGACTGAGCTATCCATGTTATTAGACGAAATTGATTAACGTACAAGAACACGAATATAGTTTTAGCATGACGGTGCTCCATCATAATATGCGTGTTCTCTAAAGGATTTCTTGGATCGTGCATTCCATTTTGAATATTTAGAGCATCGTTAGAAGCTCAAGGGATTTCGCTCTTACAATTAGACTTTCCACGACAAGGCATCAGTCAATAAATTTAAATCTTAATAACTTGGACAGAATTTCTGGACGGATTTTAATCCGCGATGCACTCAACATTTTCAGAGAAATACACGCTACATTTTTTTATAAAATCAAAAAATTATATTCCATTAAAAAAAGCCAGTGTAGCATGCCACATCTCTAAATGAGATGGATATAAAAGTGTTGACATACGCGAAAAGTCGACCCCCTCGATTCCGCAAAACTTTTATCTCAAACGCATTTTCATATTTTGATTTGTAATGAAAATAACCAAAGTGTGATCTTTCATTAAAATACTCTGTATAATAAATGATTTTTTAATACCAGATAACAAATTGCCGCTTACGTGGCGGCAAGGAGGACAAGCAGGCGTTTTGCTGTACCCAAAATCTGATTACCGAATTCAAAAAAGAAATCATGATTCCCTACGATTTTTTATCTCCATTCGTTTATTGGACCGTAATAAATCATTCAGAGTGTGTAATTTTATTGTTGCTGACGCCTTCTACAACAAAGTACCGACATTCAAAGAGATCAAAATCTTTTAACTTCAGTCTTAAGAATACCCAAATAAGTAACACGTGTATGTAGTGAGGATATATTCATCGTATTTTACATTTGTATATACTTAAGGTAATTGAAAAACATATTGGTATATTCTAATAATATGCTGTGGATGATCCGATGTCCGCAGTTTTTCCAATCTCAGAATGTACTGAAGATATCAAATAGTTCTCAAGATATTGTTACCCAGACAACACGAAGAATTCTCAATTCTGAATGAGACATCTTAAAAGTTAATCAGAATGTGCTTCAACAGCAGAGCTCGGAAAGCCGACATAGTTAGAATAATAAATTACATCTTTTTTATTTATTACATCATTCTGTTTATTTTTCACAGTCATTTTTTATTAGTCTATCTGATTCGATCGTCTGCGAGATGCATCCATTTCTTCATCACGTTTTGAAGAGATGATCCATATTATCAGGATTTCTGAAAATTGTTGTATGTGCACAGTGCTCTCATTATACTGTTCTATGAATACCCATGAACGGCTGAATATTTAATTCCGAAACGATACAGACGAAATACGAAACCTTAGTACGAATTCGCACCTGTGTATAATCAAAGGTTTAATGTTCGTATCTTATAGCAATACAGTATACGGATGTGACATATAAATTATTTTTTCTTGAATTATATGTGTATATGTGTAGATACATATTGCAACCTTATTCGCACGATGCGGTTCGCCGGATCGTGTCAAAAAGGCGGGTTCGAGCCAGAATCGACTGTTAGGAATTTAGGAAAGATATCAAGCGAGTTTGATTCTATCTGGCGGAAGAGACGGTTCGCTCGATTACAAGAGTAGAAGTACCTTTACAAATTATGGTCAAGTGGGACGGTTTGCCTGCTTGCCCGAGACAGTTTGCTCGTTGCTTTACTAAAAGTAAGCTAGCTAGTTCAGGGGATAGAATGCTCGAATCATGAAAGGTATCTTCTGGCAAATATCTAATGGCGAATTGTCTGTTCAAAGAAAATCTAAAATATAACATTTTGCATTATTCTTTTGTTTATTTGCGTTACTCTTTTGTTTATTTACGTAACTAGTTTACGGATCCACCGGTTACTGTTATTGTGGGGAAATAAATGATTGGCTGTCCCCAGTGGGAGGAGCCTGAAGAACACTTACCAATTCTCAAGCGCTTATGTTTGGCTAACTTAACCCGTAATAATCAATAAACTAATTAAAAATTTTGAATTTTGTTGACGCCACTAGTTTTATTTTTTCGCGCCGGATCTAACGGTATGTCTCTTCTTGTCCGGGGCTTGAGAAATACCCTGTATATCCTTTAAAATTACTATCTCAGACTCACTTTTACAATTTAACTATTTGCGGTCGTGCAACAGGATACTTCTACTAGAATACCTGGGAATACCTCAACTTGAGTCGATACAAAGTTAAATTTAAGTAAATTTTAGTTCAATTCATCGATTTAACACTTACAAATTACGAATGCCGTAAAATAATCTATGTTAAGCTCAGGTTTAAACAGAAAAGTAGGTTCTAAACAGTGAAATTTTAGATGATATTTCAAATTTCATTAACAAATAAACAAGTTTCAGTTATTCATGTTATAACGCAATTAGAGCGACACTTTTAAGGATATTTTAAGGTCTTGACGAATACGTTACGTAAAATATTAAAGGGGATTGGAACACGCTATATGCATTGATGATTTTTCACATGGAGGAGGATAGAAACGAGGAAAACTTCACACCCAAAAATCTCGTTATTAGCTATACGAGAACAATTTCAAGACGTTTTTTTTTATTTTCGTCAGTGGTTCTGTGCAACAGTGCGATCAGTTGTGGATAGGAAACGGCAAAGGTATTGTGGGATTGTGATGACAGATACATAGATTGTCACTTTCGAGATTCAGTTATATATTTTATAGATTCTCTAAGCATTATTTTTAAAATTCGCTTCCGCAGATAAAGACATTTTATCGGGAGGATTACATATTATGTAATAATTTAATTGACAGTGCTTTCTATGCAGAAGTTTTTGGGTGCAAAGTTTCTTCGGTACAACTGTATGAATGTAATATTTCGCAATCAATCCATCTTGTACACAATTACATCAGCTTTTATCTGAAACAAAAAGGATTTTACATTATAAAAGTTAACAGTTATTTGGATCATTTGACTAATAATGTTGTTAAATTGAATATATTTTTAATTTTTTTTAGTTACTTTTCTGTAAAGTACTATTCTTATTGACTACCACTACGTGATTACTTTTCATTTGCGAAATTAAATTTTTATTTAAATTAGCAAGTATTATTGGTACGTCCATACAAAGTGATATTATCGATACCTTTGCAAAGCATGAATTTTGTGAGGTCAACGAGGAAATAACCGTACGTAACCGAAACAAATCATTGTTTTGAAATAATTTTTGTTGATAAAGCACCTATGCGTCTTCAGTGTATTTCAGTGAATTTTGTGAAATCATAAATTCTTTATTAACATTCAACTTCTTTCTTCTATCCATTCCTTTCAGCAGCTTTAAATGTAATCTGGATCGGCCTTACGACAGTGTGATGCGTCTTTCAGTTTGTCCCATACGCTTATACATCGCTTTTATATTTTGCCTGCATTTTGCCACGATTACATACAATCGAGAAGATATTGGTAAAGAGAGCAATGCCCTGAGTATTCTGAGTCTGAAACGAAATGTATGACGTTTCAACCCACTCCATAACTTTTATGCTGGTTCCAGCATATCTCCCGTGTCCACTGTGTGTATTATCCATCAGATATAAAGTCCCATAAGGCTGACTCTCTTTACTACTTTCTCCTCGGTGTTACATATAACGTCTGATAGTTTGCGGCAAAATGTTCATTACAGATTATAGATGAATGTAAGTGAAATACAAATTTTTAAATGACATTAATTTTCTCATTTATGTCTTTGTACCCTTAAGTGAGCTTTCCCTTAAACTTAAACGTTGAAACTGTGCCTGAATGCCCAAGTGTTTGGTAGAATTCTGAAATTTGTATGAAAAAAAAACCCTTTAATCAATCTATAAAAACCTGAACACTGATGATGACATTAAAGTTCTAAAAAATCGTAAACTGTTGAAAGTCTGTAATGGCTACATGCGTATTAAATTGCTATACGTTAATGAGCATTTGTAAAAACGTATATGTATATACAATAAATATCTGTTGATACTTATATGAACAATACCAATTGCACGAGCATAATGCCTGTAAATTTTCACATATACTCATAATTTCACTCCTTATACCCAAGTTGTTCTATCGTTTTCGATATTCTTCGAAGTTTCTTATGTGCAAACATTTTAAACCCCCATTGAGAATAGTCAAATGTTTTGGCTCATCATTCCACATATCTAAATGTCTCAACTTATACAGGGTGTTTCTTAAGCCCGGGACAAGAGACATACCGTTAGATCCGGCGCGAAAAAATAAAAATAGTGGCGTCAACAAAATTAAAAATTTTTAATTAGTTTATTAATTATTACGGGTTAAGTTAGCCAATCATAAGCGCTTGAGAATTGGTAAGTATTCCTCAAGCTCCTTCCACTGAGGACAGCCAATTATTTATTACCCCACAATAACAGTAACCGGTGGATACGTAAACTAGTTACGTAAATAAACAAAAGAGTAACGCAAATAACCAAAAGAATAATGCAAAATGTTATATTTTAGCTTTTCTTTGAACAGACATCTTGAAATTAAATGTTGGCCAGACGATACATTTTTCATTAATCTTTTGTTTATTTGCGTTACTCTGTTGTTTATTTACGTAACTAGTTTACGTAGCCACCGGTCACTGTTATTGTGGGGAAATAAATGATTGGCTGTGCCCAGTAGGAGGAGCCTGAGGAATACTTATCAGTTCTCAAGCGCTTATGATTGGCTAACTTAACCCGTAATAATTAATAAACTAATTAAAAATTTTTAATTTTGTTGACGCCACTATTTTTATTTTTTCACGCCGGATCAAACGGTATGTCTCTTGTTCGGGGCTTAAGAAACACCCTGTAGATCTTTTGAAATTCAAGTCATCCTTTCTTATGTCCAGATATTTTAAATTGGTCTAATTTAAACATGTTTTTGATAAAACAATGTGGTCCGTCATTTCTGACATCATGGCACTTTGAATCATTGGCTTTTATACTCAAAATCCTCGCTTAGAACATCCTAATACTTCAGAATATCGTCCCTAGACAAGATAATATTCACAAACATAAATACCCAGTGGCATCGATGGTTGTCGATAAAAGCTTGTCGAATACGTATTATTGTCATTAATTTATCTCGAACATACATATGTATAGATAACGGCAATTCATTCTATTATGTATACTCCAAATTCATAGCTGAGATTTTTTGAATTCTCTATCACCTCTAACAGAATGGGTGTCTTATTCGAATAGACTATTAGTCATGGCAGTTACTATGTACAGTGGATTTATTCTTTCCAGGTATCTTTTATTTTGGCAGTAACATACCCGTATGAAAAATATGCTATAATAAATAATTCATTATTGCAGTACATCGATACATTGACACTTATATAGTTGTTCCTTAAATGACGGACATATAGGCTATTATGACGCTTTTCGAAGAACATTATATATCTTACTTATTGTTAGTGAATGCTCATATATCGAATCACAGTTGTTTTAATCAAATAATACCCCGAGTTTCTTTTTGTCGTTTCAGTCCTTTCAAGATCCTGTAAGGAAGACAATTTACGAACAGAAAGTGGCTCCAAAAGGGCGAAAGTCTGCGTGGATGAACTTGGAGGAAGGCGTAAGTCGCCTGCGACAAGGACTATTTGCATTTCATGGAGAACTCGGCTCTGTGTATAAAATAGTTCAAGAAACTTTCAATGAAGACGAGAAATGTGGTTTTCAAGAAATTGACTATTTAAACGTTCTCGATCCATTGATAGCCATTCAAATAGAATCTCCTTATCTTGAAATTATACGTGTAGGGTATGTACGTCAATGGACATTTTGATCTAACTAAGTCTATGAGTACCGTTATAATCGTGATAAATTGAAGTCCAACTTTCAGAGCCCTTAAGATACACGAAAATGGCTTGCAGACCCGAGAGATAAGGCGATTGTACACAAAAAAACCTGTATGTCATAAACATGCAAGTTTTGTAAGTGTAGGCTTGACTGAATGTTACGCCGCGTTCATCACACTTAGTTACGGTACTCTCATCGCTTTTACTATTTTCGTCCTAGAAATCATATGGTATAACAGGTACATATTATTTGATGTGCTAAATATTGAAATTTTCTTGTAGCATGTCTTTATGGTGTTTTTGTTGCAGAGAAATAGTCGAAGACGTAGTAAAGCCGTTTGATTACGTAGAATAAATAAAGTGAATCCAGAAAATTTTCTGGAATTACCTAAATCATCTGAGCAAGCAGTTAACTACAGCTTTTTTAGAAATGTTGTTAATAAAAAATATTCTATTATTTACAATATGCACAACAAACTCATATGTAACGTGAAAATAAATTAGTACTGGGCTCAATGTTATAATAAAATAAATTACATCTTGGCAGGCAGAAAGTGTTGATAATAATTTTTTGTGAAGTCCATCATTAAATCCTGAGTACACTCTGGTAAATCTTCTGTGCAGGTGGCAGGACTACCCGAAAATCTGGTAAATGAAGGTACTACAGTTTCTGGTGGAACAACAGCGCCATCTTCAATGTAGCAGCAATCCTTTAAAATGCATCTCCTGCCCTAAAATGTTATATGAAACACAGTAAAGAAATTCTATCAGGACTGTATTCTACAATTCAATGGTAATATTGCCAGAAATAAAATCCTTCTTAGATATATATAAAAACATAAAATCCTTGTAAGGTATACAGGCTGTCCCATTTGAAACAGGATGGTTGAATATCTGTTTAAGGAAGAGCGAGATAGCAAAATGTGTCAGACAAAAGTTGTAGGGTACGAAGGGGGAAAGTCAGTGCAAATAGAATTTATGGTTCTATGTTGCAATCATAAAACCAGCTTATTTAAATGGCAACAACATTTTTGAACCCCCACAAGTTGTGCGTCTCATCGTGACTAATTCATCCATACCATATTTTATGATTTTCTTCATTGATTTTCCATAAAATATCACACAAAAATGGAACAAAATGTGACTATATCCATTCAGGCCATTCAAGTTCTTCGGTCTGCTATTGGAAACTTTCGACGCCAGCTGGAGTTGTGTCTCACAAAAAATGGTGGCAACATCGAACATATTCTGCAATAAGTGGGCCCTACATCTACACAATCACACATGTGCAGTATGTAAAATAGATCATGTAGGAAAGCTTCAATAAAAATAATCGCGTTTTGTTCCATTTTTGTGTGATATTTCATAGAAAATCGATGAAGAAAATCATAAAATATGGTTTGATTGAATTTGTCACAATGAGACGCACAACTTGTGGGGGTTCGAAAATGTTATTGCCATTTAAAGAAGCTGGCTTTATGCTTGCAACATAGAAGCATAAGTAGTAGGAGCATAAATTCTATTTGCACTGACTTTCCCCCTTTATACCCTACAACTTTTGTCTGACCCATTTTGCTGTCTCGCTCTTCCTTAAACAGATATTCAACCGTCCTGTTTTAAATGAGACACTCTGTATATAAAAAAAGAAAACATGACAATGCTGACAACAGATAGAAACGTAAAATACAGTCAGAATAAGAAATCATGTCTCTGATAATAAAAAAGTACGTACAATAACAGCATTCTTTCCAATATACACATATGAACCTACAACTGCTGCATTTACAACAGCTCTTTCTCCAACAAAAACATGGTCACCCATTTGCAGTGGGAAAAAGGCTACTCTGTAAATAAAATGTATATTCTACAATAAAAGAACTTGTGATTTTAATGATAACCTATTCATAATTATTTTCGACATACCCTTTACTGAATTTTTTAAAAGGTGGTCGAATAACAACATTTTTACTAATAATGCAGTATCGTCCAGTTCTTACATTCGCCAGATCTCCTCTAATAATTGCATCTGACTGCACAATGACTTTTCCATGTAAAACAATATTCTGAGAGCCACAGAGTACAGTCTGCCGGCTAACCTTGTTTCCTGAAGCCTACAATATTTATATGAACTCGTTTATCAATTCCCATCCAGCGGTACCACATTTTCCTACCGTTTCGACGTATTCATTCTTGTCGTAATAGATGTCTTGCGGCTCCATAATAAAATAATTTCGTAATTACAGAAAGAAATGTGATTTTTTTATGAAAATCTTTGAAACTAAGTAGCTTTTGCAGGTGAGATATAGATTAGCACAACACAACACGGAACTTGACACTTGATTACTTCCACTGAAATAGAAATATATTCGAATGCACACGGCAGTGGAGGTGGCCACATAGAAACAGGCAATGTGAAAAGAGGCGAACGTAGTGTGTTGTCTTTATCGCACTCTGTAAAGTTTCTCAAAAAGTTAATACTGGGAAAAGAAAATATTGCTCACAGTGCGTTGCACTGAATTGTAAAGGCCATTCTACAATGCAACGGGATACGTATCGTGGAACGTATAAGCGGAGCGATATTCAACTATATATTTCCCTAATTCCATTGGATCCTCCAATCAAGAAGGAGAAAATCATTCTAAAACCGAGCAGGGCAATTGTTTT
>JARQTH010000478.1:76576-112761 GCA_030142595.1 Trachelus iudaicus | reverse complement strand
ATTCGCGTATGGTTTTTTTCATTTTTCTTGCAAACGATGGACTATCAAACGTTTTTATTAGTCAATTCGTAACTATCGAACGATTTTGCATCGATTTAGCTCCGGAAAAACAAAATCCGGTTAGAAACAAAAAAGTGCCGGCCAACTTCACACCATATTTTGAATTTGATTTTCTGAAAAGACTAATAACTATCAAACGTTTTTACAAGACTATCAAACACTATCAAACGACTATCAAATGATTGGCATACAAAAAAGTTTAAAAAATAAAAGTTGGCCGGCCAACTTCACGCAGGTCGCCACTGCGACAGAACTCTCAATTTAAATGGTTCGCATTTCGAAGTTGTAGAGAGGTGCTGCCGCCTGTAATTGAGTTTAAATTTAGTTCTAATTCATTTACCACTAGTTTATACCGTAGTAGCACAATGACAGCGAATCAGTTTAATAATGATAGAACCACTAGTTCGATCCACTATAATGGAGTTACTTTTTCATTATATTGAAATTACTTAATTTAATTTATATAATACCTTGACAAAATATTTCATAAAGCAAACGTTTGTATGAAAACGCAATACTTATAGGGCGTACATACATGGTACAAAAAGAAGCATATAGATCTCTTAATTAAAATGAAGGCACCCATAAAAGAATTTTTTCGTACATTATAAGTCTGTAAAATCTAGTGAAAGTTTAAAGAAGACGATACACAAATATTCTATCCCTATATTTTTCACGTTGATTAATTTACAAAGTGGTATCTAATATTTACGAGAAAAATACTTCCATGCTCCATCAAAATAATTTCATATATGTTATATAAGTTTTTATGAATTTTGCTTGATTAAAATATAAAGATAATGTTCGACCAATTAAATATAATCGTAGCAAAATAATTTTAGGACTTTTTTCGTATTAACTAATGGAAAGATGGAAAATTGAAAAGAAAAAAATTGAAAAGAGTACATATTTTATAAAGGTTCAAACTTAGGCTCAAGGCACCCAGTAATCAAATAAGAACTATTCATTTTATACTAAAATTTCTAAGATTTGATCTTTTAGGGCATAGGAATTACAAGAGCAGATACCCAGTCTCTTAAATCATAGGAATAAAAGAAATATAATTATTTATTAATATAATTCATTTTTATTAATATACTTATTACATGTGTTAAATTAAGATTCGATTGTGTGTAATATCCATCTTATTTTTTATTGGAAATTGTTTCACAGGTGATCAATTATTTCAGAATTGAATGTTCTTTGGTGTAAGCTTGAACTGCTACGAACGTTCGGCGTGGTTTGGCGCCAAATCTAGCTCGGAAACAAGCGATATAACGGTTAAAACATAAGAATATCGCAGCAGCGAGTGGTCAGCCAATCAGAGTAGACTGGTCCAGTGACGTCAGCGTGGAAATGCGCAGAATCGCTAGTGGCTATACCTCGTCTAATTGTATCATGCTGGAATCCATACGCTTGTATTCGGAGGTAACGCGGCGAGCGCGCAGCTGTCTCACTCACTTCGTGGATGAGGTTGTCTTCTTCGAATTGAACTGCGCATGTAGTGTACAAGACCTGCAAAAATGTTGTAACGCCGCATATTAGTGCCACTTAGGACCGAAATTTTGGTCATAAATTCGAACTTAAGCACGTAAGAGTTGAAGTTTGATCTCAAGTTCGAACTTCAGGTCAATCTCATGTTCTGCTTGATTCCTTTTTTAAGACAGTTGAATAGTTTTCTTTTTTGTCCAAGTTCGGACTTCAGATTGAGCTGAAGTTGGAACTTGAGATTGAACTTTAACTTTTACGTGCTTAAGTTCGATCTTAAGTTCAATCTTAAGTTTAATCTTAAGTTCGAACTTATGACCAGAAATTCGGCCCTTAGGGGCCAAACCTGAAATAGTGACATACCTATTGTAACGTATACATCGTTAATAATACAGATCACCAATATAGAACTTGGCTTACCTGAATAACCTTATATGGATAAACAATAATATTAAATAGGCATCGTAACGCGTGGAAATACCGCTCCCCTCATGCCACCTCGCCAACAATCTCAAGGTATACAGGGTGTTCCGAAATGATCTGAACCGGTGGGTATGGCGGTGTTCGGGAGGCTTCACTGATCACGAAAATGACCTTCGTTTTGTCCGGAAGCTCTTAGTTTTTAAATGAGAGCAGGTCAATGTTGACCAATCAGAGCGAAGCATCAACAGAAACGTAGGCTCCTATGAACTTTGAGTTTTCTTCCCTTGCTTTTGTTTCTCGGTGGTTATGGGCAGACCACTGATATGTATATACATATGTATAATACATATCAATGGGGCAGACTGAAGTCAGGCGAAGCCATGCCTATTAGGTGTCACTCGCTGAGAACAGTCATGCACTAACTGAAAACTGCAATATCTTATGATAATGTAGGAAATAATAAAGATAGGCCTAATAGGCATGGCTTCGCCTGGTTTCAGTCTGCCCATAGCCACTGAGAAACAAAAGCGAGGGAAGAAAACTCAGAGTTCGTAGGTGCCTACCATTTCTGTTGATGCTTCGCTCTGATTGGTCAACTTTGACCTGCTCCCATTTAAAAACTAAGAGCTTCCGGACAAAACGAAGGTCATTTTCGTGATCAGTGAAGCCTCCCGAACACCGCCATACCCACCGGGTCAGGTAATTTCGGAACACCCTGTATAAAGGGCGCCAAACTCAGACTCGAGGCATTCTGCCATTAGCGTCTAGCTAGTCTACAGCAAATATAAACGTGCAAACCGTCTCGGGCAAAGGAGGCAAACCGACCCCTTTGCTATTACTCTGTAAATACTACTTTTCGCAATACACGCAAACCGCGTGGAGCAAGGTGGCAAACCAACACCGCTCAACTGCTTATCCGTGCATTTAGATCGGAACGCTACCGTGTCTTCTTATCGTCACGTGTATCCCTTCGGTCGATATATGCCATTCATTTCATCGTTATTATCATTAATCATTTATTAATCATCGTATAATTTTTCGATTCTTCCCGTCAACCTCTGACCACATCCAAAGCTATTGGAAGTTGCTCATTGGCACGACCATTAACATCGCCAACAAATTAACCCGGTGACCATATTCAGGTATACCCGATATTGTCGACTGGCCCAACTTTTATGCAATCTGAATCAACCCTTCGACCACAGTCTATACTATAGCAGCTGTTCATTGGCACAATTCAGGGTAATTTCACGAATTAACTCTTGGACCATATTCTGGTAGCCAGATATGTCCCTCGACACGATTTGGTATCCCTAGTCCATCGGAACGATCTTAACACTATCGTGACTTCCAGATTTAATAATATTTATCTCATCACGCAACTAGGAATAGCTAATAAGTTTCTGTATCTCGCTCTCATTCCGTTAACGTATTTATATTTCTTTTTGTAGCTTTAAGCTAATATTATAATACTCACATTCAGCACCTGTTAGGCTGAACCTCCATTAACACTCTCTGTATACCGTTTAGGACAATATACCCTTTCGGTTCTTTATTTTTGTAAACAAAACCTCATCTTTATTTCTTTTGCTCCGCCTATCATCCTGATTAAAATTGTTAACAACCGACATTGGTTCGGACTCGCCTAACTCACACGAGCTGGAGAACCACCTCGCGTGAAGGATAAAAAGGTTACACTATTTTATTTCGGAGACTACTAAATATTTTGTTATCGTTTTTACAAAGTTTTACGAATTTGGAATTGGCAGACTTGACCGCAGTGATAAGTGATTTTAAATCACTTATCACAATTGTTATTTAGGTAATGCATAAAACTTTCCAGAACCCCAGAAACGATTCCAAAAATTTATTACAAATCATACTGATTTAACTATTGTGAATTACTCCAGGCTCCTTAAATGATGAATTTAAAAATCAAGACTATTATGTAATTAATAGACGTAGCTAGTCCTACTTTTGTGTGATAAAAGAATAGCGAAACCATGAATGAAATAGTTTTGCATTTAGGTTAATTTCAATGCGTACAACAGATAAGAATGTAGTTTTATATGCTGAATTTTTTAAATATATTGTTGTATTTTATTACTTAGTTCGATAGTAAAAATGTTATAATTGGTATATAATATTTACAATTTATTTATCATAAACAATTAGTAGTACTAGCTATTACCATATACTTAGCTGGTACACTATACTTATATGTATTTGTATTTCAGTACTGGCGTGGCTGGCACTTGTATGCGGCGTTACAACATTTTTGCAGTTTTTGAGTCCAGGGCCCTGAGAAATCTTTTTTTTTCAGGGTTGGATAGAGAAGGACACTAGTGTGTCGTAACTGCTATCCGTCTTTTTCTATCTAGCGGACATGTTTCTGGCTTCTATGCGCAGTTCATTCTCTATGTCGATGTTCTTGACCATATTCACGACACTGCCGGTTAGGTGTTCCAGAAAGGTGCGTAACCGCGCACCTTCACCACACGTCACCGCGATTGTACCATAACCAACGGAATCGTCGTTGAGTTTCGGAATACACGCCAAAATGTTAGCCAATTGCATCGATTGATTTTGACCGTTAACAAAATCAGTTGATGTCATTGGATTGAATTAATAACCGAATCATGGTTCAATTACTGAATATACATTAAATTAGAATCCGGATATAGGTTAATACTTTAACCGGACGGTGGGATTAATGTGATATAGAATAGCGCGCCCAATACATGCCGAGACGTCTCCCAAAATAGGAGTCTAGGAAAACTCACCTTGTATACTTACCGTCTTCTAACTCAGATTGGAGTTTGTACATGATACATTCCGAATATACAGCTTCAAATGTGAAAGAAATACTTATATAGGCTAGGTATGAAAACCTCCTGTAAAGTCCCATAAAACGCTTAAACATGTCCAATGTGTTTTCCCCAGGATGTCCACAGGATCATGAATATGCGGACATTTGCAACTCCTCAGGATATCCAGAGGAAGGCTCGAGATTTAAGATATCCATGGGATTTCCTCAGGATGTTTTTGTGCTGCCTGTCTCTATTACATATTACGAATATTTCGAATAAATAAAATAAAAAAAAATTATAACAATCTAAGATAAATGTTAGATTAAATTAATGCAATAAGTTCTGTTGAATTTTAGCGTTTTAGTGAATTATTTAAGAGCTGAAATTTGTATAAGGTAACGCAATAGAATATTTGTAAACTTTAAGGCAATCAGTTGCATCAACTTAATATTGCATATAGTAACCGCCATACAAGTCTGTTTGGGTATAGTGATTTTATATTTAGCAATGTTTTGTTTTGTATAATTTGTCTATAATATTGCCGCATACGTCGTGTTCAAGCTAATTATAGATGTCTCTCTTGTAACATCTTTTGAAAATCTCTTCGAGTTTTTGCGTTTAAGGTATCTTTAAACAGTGGTCTTCAGAACGATTTTATTTGCAGTTCGTCTTAAAAAAGCCAAGTGCGATTATGTTGGTTCATGAAATGATTAATTACGTATTAAGTTGAATTGTCATAGAGACGCCAGCGTTTCAACGCAGTACTTCGATTCGTGGATATCAGGTGGTGGGAAATAAATCATAATTTTCCACCAACCAAAATTTTACATTTAAACGCTGACACGTGTATAAGGATGTGGCTTAAAATTCCATCAAATCGTATGTACTAATTTTTCATTTCAGCGAATCGGTTACTGTCCATTCTATTTATTATATCGTGTAATTGGTTGAAATCATAAGTTTGTATCCGCAATTTGTGTGATAATTTGTATTGAAACTTTTCTCTCTTGTTTTTTGAAAATTTCGAAGAAATTTGAAGGAAAATGTCAGAATTTGTCGAACACTAAGTAATTTCTTTCGTAATTGGTTAATTAGGCCATTCTACAATGCCACGGGATACGTATCGCGGAATGTATAAGCGGAGCGATATTCAACTTTATATTTCCCTAATTCCATTGGATCCTCCAATCAAGAAGGAGAAAATCATTCTAAAACCGAGCAGGGCAATTGTTTTTTTCACGTAAGCCGTTACAGATTACGGAACGGGGCATGCTCGATGCTGCTCATCACGTTCCGTACTCCGTATCTCGTTACGTATTCACATAAAAAAACAATTGCCCCGTCAATATTTTCATGCGTGAAATGTCATTACCTGTCACCTGTCATTACCAACTCTATAGACGAGGTCATTATCAATATCGTTAGAGAAATCAAATTTCTCTACGATAAAAGTCATCGTGACATTAAAAATGAAGTAATGATGTACTTATCCATATGAATAAACGCATACACATTTTCTTAAATATTTATATATTGACAGATATATGAATGAACAGGTGACAGGTAATGACATTTCACGTATGAAAATATTGGCGGGGCAATTTTTTTTTTCACGTAAGCCGTTACGGTGCACGGAACGGGGCGTGCTCGATGTTACTCATCACGTTACGTGCTCCGTAAAATCCTTATCGACCCTAGCAACCGCTTCCGTATCGTTGCTATGTCCGAGACGTAGCCAAAATCGTGGAGACTTAATAAACGCTCGGTTTTAAAAACGATTTTCTTCTTCTTGATTGGAGGATCCAATGGAATTAGGTAAATATACAATTAAATATCGCGCCGCTTATATGTTCCGTGTTACGTGCTCCGTTGCATTCTAGAATGGCCTGTGAAGTTATCTCAAAATCAAGCATTAAATGTTTTGATGAAATGCGGAAAAATTCGGAAAAAAGACAGATTTATTCCGCAAATCTCGGTCTCTCATTCTCAAATTTTTTCAGAAATCCTCAGATTACTTTTGTAAATGAAATGATACAAACATTACTAATCAGTATTTACACTGATGATTATAATTCAGAGAAATGATTTGAACATTAAATTCGTAGATAATACGAAAATGAATATTTAGGAAAACCTTCGATTTTTTTCATTTGTAATTTTTGGAAAAATTCATATTCAATTCTAATTAATGCAGAAAATCTGAGATCATGGAGACTTTGAAGATGAATTTGGAGGAATTCATAATAAATGTAGTAGGAAATCTGGAGATATATTTCTATCAGGTACAGTATTCCTTCTGATACAATATTGGTTGGCATTAATAGAACACGGTCGACAAGACCAATATAACTATATTGCAATTTTAGTATACTACACATTTGATGCAAATTGAAATAACACAAAACAGTCTCAGAATTGGTTCGTTCTAGTAGAATATTTTTAAAAGAACCAAAAGTTTCGTGTCGAGTTGTGGTCGTTCTGTGCCTCTTACCTGGGAAGCTTTCACGGTTCGATAACAAAGTTCCGGGTCTACCCAGCATTTATTATCGTATATTTAATCAATTGAAAAAGAGAATGGATGGAATATGTGAGAAAGGGACCTATTCCCATTAGCTAAGATCTTTATGCCCCTTTGCAGTTTTGTCTGAGTAGTCGTAGTTGTTGGAAAAATCGAAAAACTAAATGCATTGTATAAAATTGTTGGATATACATACAAATTTCTGCCAAACAGGGGTCTGATTTTATAGTCATACGAACTATAAGAATGACCTCAGGGCCCGTATTCTCGAGTCTATCCTAATGATTCTCGTATGTAACTTTTTATTGGAAAAGCACTGACTAATCCTATGCGAGATTCATGAGAACGGTCCAAAAATACGGGTACTGAGATGGCATGTTTATACAGTCAAAGTTTCATAATTGGAATATTTCGGGGCTGTAAGGAGAATAATTAATTATTTGCAGCGATAAAATGCCCCTTCCATATTTACATGATATTGCTCATTGCTATAATGCTCTCTGTATTCTTAGCCATTTATATCATTTGAATTATGTGCACGGTGTTAGGGAGAGCAGCCTGTGCGTCAGTTGTATCCGTGTGGTAGAGAAATTGCAATTATGAAATTTTGATCGTATATCTCCATTCACAGATAGACAAAAATGCTATGCATAGTATGCAGGCCCTTTATTTTTAAATTATGCCAGTTATGCATGCAATGCTGGACAACGTTTGCCGGACTAAAATGCTGTTATTTTGCCGTCATATTAACTTCGCGAGTTCTTGCATTTTATTATGCGGCATTATACTCTGAACTCGTCGAAAATTTATAAATTACAATATACAGCATTCTCTATGCTAGTTTCATATTCTGAAAAAATTTGTACTGAGTGGGGAAACTTAGAACATACATGTTGTGTAAATCAATTATTTACTTCATTATGTAGACGATATGTCATCCAATGTGTGTTGGGTTAAACATCGTGTGTAGATGTGAGCCTTGCGGCTTAGGGCCCATTCACACTCGTCAAGCCGCGTTTGAACACGATCTGTCGACAATGGTATAATGCAATGCGCCTATGGAATCCACATTGTGCTATTAGCCAAAAGTTGTATTTGACGTGTGACTCTTAATGGTGAACTTTTTTCTACTCCTTCCTTATTCTTTTGTATTTTGGATTTATTCCTCAAATAAGATGAACTTATATTTTAATAAAAATATTACATAATACTGGGAAGTGAATTGCTGGTCGTTCATTGTTATGCTTTGTTTATCGCCTCAATATGTGATTGGTTAATAGTAGTGCTCATACAGTATTTTTATCAAAATAAAAATGCAAAGGCTGAATTTCGAAATGAGTTAATAGTATTCAGAGCTTTTTTACAAATCGATGAAATTTATCAAATCACAGAATCAGTTTTTTTTGGGTCATAGTTCCTTGCAAGTGCTGCAAGTTTATAGAGAGAGTCTGATACCGCTGCCTATAGTGCTGCACCACGCGGACGCATGCTTAAAGCATGGACTAGTTAGTGAGCCTAGTGAAAGTCTGGTGCAATATAAATAGAAATTTGTCTATAGAAATAAATATAGTAATGGTGTTATTATGAACTTGAAAAACCCTTACTCAAAAGCATTTTTGATAAATCTTGATGAGACCGAAGTTATGATTTCATTTTCATTGATAGGTTCATGAATACCCCCATATAATCGATGTTTTGGCTATTCTGAATGGATGATAGGATTCGTTTCAAGTTGAACTACCTGGTCGAAAGTAATGTTGTTAGTAAAGAATCCCATGGCAACGGATCGTATGCGTGCGCGTTTGTGGCCACTAACGGAGTACAGAGTGTCCGGGAAATAAGTAGAAATAAATATATAAAAGATATATTGCGTTTAATAAAAATTTTTAAGTAGAAGAAAGCATAGAATGTCTCTATTTAAAAGCAAACAGTGGTGGAGAACCGAATGTGAAGTTAACGAAGTGTACGATAAACGGAGTCTGCTCATTGCACCGTTGTTTGGAGTCGATACAAAGGACATTATTATCGTCGGTAGTCATAGTGGATATCTGAGGCTATACTCACCATCGTCCCAATGGTCGGAAGAGACTAAAGAATCCTCGGGCTACAAATCCACGGACCTACTTCTTGAAACGAAATTGGCCGACTGTATAGTGGACCTAAAGGCGGGTAAATTTGCATCGTAAGTATAAAAGAGAGCTATTTCAGTTTTCGGCCTCTTTCGAGAAACAAAGAAAGAAGGTTCCATAAATGAAAATAAAAGACCGTTCCTTTACGAACGGCCAATACCTGAAGTGGTAGGTAAGCGGACAGAAACGATGTACCGATTTATGACGTCCTTAATTACGCTTGGCGCCAGTAATTATATAGGCATATCTTTTACTTTCGTACCCCGTCGATATTCCTATTGTCGAGTTACTCAACGAACGAAGTAATTTCAATAGGTGAATGGAGGACACTTGAAGGTTCAAGAGAATTCATTACGGCAAAGTCGTACGTTTCCACGAAATTTCGCTTTTACAGTAAGGCGGAGTCTAGACGGCGCGGCGTACTTATTAGCATTTTCTTTAAAGAACGCTTCATCGTGGTACTACCTTAGTTAAATTCAAAGCTACGGAGAACTGATAGTTTCTTTTTCACTTTCAGGGGTTCTCAGGACATGTGCCTGGGTGTTCTTACATCCACTAAATTAATCGTATACAGTGCTACCCAGATTCAGGGATCTACTGAACATGGTTTGTCAAGTCTTCATGAAATACTAGCACTATGGTCTACTTTGAACGCGAAATTCTTTGGAATTAAAGAACTACTTTAGAAGAATTTCCTCAATTTAAAACTAATCCCATGGTCTGACCATGCTAATGATTCTTAAGAACGGCAGTAGCTATCATCTGGTTTTATATATACAATGAGTGCTTGATGAACTCGTAGACTTTGTAAATTGATTCTTGTGCATGCTGAAGCCCTTTAAATCACCAATCCCATGAATTGCAACTGACCTCAATACAAAATACTGTCACAGAGATTTCGAGATCCATTGAGCCAGTAAGATAATAAAAATGTTTCGTTCATTAAATGATAAAACCTGGGAATATTTCTTACAGGCGATCGATGCATGTTAAATGTGGCGTATGAACATGTTTTAACACGTTTCCCAATATCGTTGACAGTGGGCCCCTTTGGAGGTGTCCGTTCACGCGACTTTCTTTGCGTGCAATGCGTTGATGGAACGCTACTGTTTTATGAGCAGGAAAACTTTACCTTCGTTAAAACTCTTAACAAGCGTTTACTACCAAGTTCACTTATCTATATTTCGGGAAACGATGTTTTCGTCACGATGAGCTCCGACTGGATTCTTGAATGCTACAAGTAACATATCGTTTTCATATGAGAGCAACTTACTAAATCGTTATTTCTCCCTGATGTGTGTTACCCGTGTCACTTATTCTTATTTCTGTGTAGGTATCAAAATATTGCGGATTCTAGTAGGAGCGAAGATTACCAAAATGCAATTAAAAAAATGGCTAAGAATATCGAGGCGGATTGGTCCTACAATTTGGGCGAAGGTGTCTTGGATATGGACGTTGTTATACTGAGCAGTTTCGAGGTTGGAATTGTTATTTTGGGAGAGAAAAACGTCTATTGCCTCCGTGATAACTGTGCAGTTAAATACGCCAAAAGACTGGAATATGAAGCGATTTGCTTCCGTCCTTATGTAATTGGTATGAAACAGAAGGAAATACAGAGAATAAATATTATATCCGTGATAAATATCGGAATTCGAATTTTAGAACCAGATGGAAAGCTAATGGTCTTAATAGCGACGAGTACGGGAGTTCTTATGATATATGAAGATAGTAGCCTCAAATGGTCAGCCAGATTACCTTTCGTTCCTGTTGCTTTGGTCAAAGCAAATTTTAAGGTAAGTCGTCTTTAGCACCAGGGATATGGAATATTTAGATCTACAAATATTCTTGGAAGATCGGTGCTACTAAACGATGTTCCTACAAAATTAAGCCGATGACCTTTGACAAAGAAATCGGGACCTTCTGGCTATCGGTGTTCCTGTTCCGCGTCGTGCGCTATCTCCACTGCTGCCACCAACATTGATGCCACTGCCGTAGCAATCGTGCTTTATTTTACACCGGATGGGTAAATCTATGAAGAAAAATGTCCATCGTAAATAAACTGGTATATGAAAAGCATATCGCGAACATTCGACATATGCGGGAAAAATATAAAAGCATGTCTCACTACGGTCTTCGAAGTTTATCCTGCTAATGGAATGCGGATATTATGATCCATAAATAAAAATAGTTTTGTGATATTACTCGATAAAAGAAACTTAAACATAGAATAGATTTTATGAAAAGATATTTCTCATGATTTACTGCAAAACTGTATTAGGATGAGTGTTAATTTGATACACGACAAATAATTATTTTTTACACGTTGTTCCATAGAATCTACAGGGCGTGATTGTGATGCTTTCTGATGATGGTCGCTTAGAAGCCTTCTACTTGGGAACACAGCCGTCATTGTTCGTGGCACCGCCACTTCATCGTCGCAAATTTGACCATGCAGAAGGAGAGAGAGAACTTCCACTGTTACGTAAACGTCTTAGAAGATCGGCAAGTTTCGGTAGGTCGAAACTGAAATCAGTATAACTATAGTTTATAAAAGCACTCTCAAGAAGGACTTAAGTATTCTTTGTTTTTCGCTCTAGGTCATTTTTTAGATAATGCGAGAACAGAAAGCGAGCTGAGTATTACGGTATGTGCCTCTCCGTATCCGAATACCTGTAACTATGAAGCTAACGAAATGTCCGATCAGATCAAAGAATGTGTCGCGTGTAAAGTCACGCTGGAGCTTTCTTCATATTCGCCTCTTCAAGATGTACAAATCTATCTTAATGTTTCACAGCCGTTAACTTTTAACCAGGATAAATATGTCATTCCAAATCTATGTAAGTATCCAAGTGATTGTTCCATGATTACATGGAAGGATATGTCCTTTGAGTACGCTTCATTATCATAGAAGTATTGTGATAGGTGATCGACAAGTCCTGCAGATAATGATCTATACCAATGGAAGGATATCATCGATGTCATCGGAAGCCCAAATTACAGCCACCTACGGAACCCGATTTGGAAGTCAGCGTATCGTACGAAAAACGATTCAGCTACCTCTTAGGCTGTTCTTAACTCCCACCACTCCTGAGAATACAGGCTCGTTCAGCACAATTGTAAAATCCTCTGAAGTTTTAGTAAATTTCGGTCAACTGTTTCCTGGTAAGACATGTGACATGAGAAAACCAAAATTTCTTAACTGTGGAATAATTATTCGTTAGTTAACAGTATATTTTGCATACCGGCTGAAGGTTGATTGAAATTGCAATCAAAGCCATTTTAGGCATTATTTTATTCGCCACTGTCATTTCTTTGAGAGTTTTATAGTCTCACCACTTACACTTTACAGAATTCGTTGGTGAATATTCCCTTAGGCAAAATAGCAGTGCTCTTGGGCTGCAGCATATACTGAGCGGTTCTGTCGTGACAATACTTTATGGTGCTACCTCAAATCGTTACCGAATATTATCGAGCGTTGCTCTCGCTAGTACATTGGTAATTGAGCAGCTGCTATTGAGATTATGTACGTTCTCATCCTCGCGAACTTTCAAAGCTTTAATCAGCCAGGACCATTTTCAATTGGTGTACTCGCAGATCGATGCCCACTTTTTCAGCAGGCAGAGGGTCAAAAGAATTATGGTGGGTTGAATATTGATGTTTTGATTGAGAATTCATTTAAGATCTCGCAAACAGATCAAGACGATTTACAAGTGATGTATTACAACTAATTAGTTATAGATGTTTTTCTTGATGCACAGGACGAGATAGTGTTACTGACGACCCAGATGAGAAATATTGAGAGGCGGATGCTTTGGAACTTCAGAGAGAGGAATTTACTTCACATAGAAATGCTGACTACCCTTCTTGATTTTACTTACAGCTCCATCTTTAGTCTCCTCGATAAACTTATTGCAGCTAATGCGGTAATTATTTACTTCTAAAGAGAAGGTCCATAAAGTACATAACACCTCAATGAACAAGAAATTCTCGTAAATAACCAACGTGCTAACCAAAAGAAGCAAAAGATATTTTTAAGTAGCCTGAATTGTGTTGAGTTTATCGAAACTAATAAGATTCAAAGATTCAGATGTAGAAAATATTTTTATACCTAATTCCAGGAACGAGATCAAACGACGTATGACCTGCAGTGCGCCATTGCATTTCTATTCTTACTTGTACGGTTTAACGCAAGTGACGATAAGTATATTCTGCTACGTTCGGCAATTGGATTTGAGACGCAGTTGCGCAATGACGTGGTACGCAGATTCCAATACGTCTAGCCGACAAGTTCTTAAGCATTTTAAATTTGTTTAAGAGGATTTTAATATTTTATTAAAATTATGTAGTTGATATAATATCAATTCTTTCATTATCTATATATGTCAGTTATTCTTTCATCTTTATTACCATGTAGGGTTGGGAGGAATTGGCCAATTTGGGATTGACGACCTTGTTAAAAACTATATCCAGAAAGTCGGATACCGATTCTAACCGAGCAAACTCATGGTTTAGGTTTGAAACTGTCAAGGATCTTTCAAAACTCAAGAGACGTATCATACATGCAGTAGAAAAATTAAATAAGGACTCAAATGTGAATGAAATTGAATCCTGTAAGTTTTTCGGAACTGAATTAAAATAACAGTTTTATTAAATTAATAACATAATATAACAAAAGTTATGCAAGTTTGATATGAGTAGAATATAAAGAATTACGAAACACGAAATTAAAGTTTAATGAAAAGAGGTTTTTTAACCCAGACGAAGAAAAATTATTAAAGGGGCCTTCGGATCTCTCATTACCATACGAGTAATATGTAAACAAAAATTGTAAAGAACTGGTTTGTGACAGTGATTCTTTCCCAAAGCGGACATTTTGCAAGGGTTTCAATGATTTTGATAAAATTTTTACAATTAATAACTCTAAACTGAAAGAATAATCTGACTAGAAAATTTCGATGTGAATTTGAATGTGCGGATTACTCATTCAGTTTTGATTTAAGTATTGCGAGAATGATGTCAAAATGATTGTTAACTTTGCAAAATGTGCTCTGAACTCTGCTTTAGGGAAGAATTTAAGTAAAAATTCTGTTATTTACGATTCTTGTTTAAATATTACTCATATGGTAAAGAAAAGGTCCGAAGTTTATACACATTCCAAAAATATTGGTGGTTATTAAAGAAGGTCACGATCTAACGGTTATAAAAAAATATTGACGCTTTCGTAATTTAAAATAATTCTAAGATTATTTCCTTGGAAATCGAAAAATATTGAAGCATTAGTGTGCACCTGTATGACATCAAATATCAATATTTAAACATATTTATACATTCAAATTAGATCTGAATAGCTTTAATACGTTCTACGATGAACTTCCAAGCATATAAATAGTAATTATAATACAATGAAATCAACAAAATATAAAAATATCTGGCTTATTGTTTACAGAAGATGCTTTCGGGGGCGATGACACTGGGACGTATTGTAGCGTTGCGCAAGCAACAGCTCTTACGGAATTGACACACTGTGTTGGACCTGAGTAAGCGGAATGGGCAGCATTTTCCGAAGAATATTCCACAATCCACTATGCCATGTTTTATTTATCATCGCAGCAGCAACGAACATAAATGTTGCTATGATTCTAGGGGTCTTATTATGCGGCCATTCATTTAGTTTTTTTATTATATGCAATTTTCTGGAATTTTACCTCTGTTCAGCAGTTCTGAAAATGAATTTCAAAAATGTAACTTGAAGAAAGCGGAACATAGACAGTGTTAAATACTCTTTCCTTTCGAGAACTGTACGAGAGAACTTGAAGATTTATAACTATATTTTAATGTTATCATGTTCCCTTTCGTTTCTACTTGTATACCCCTTCCGTCTTTGTAACCAATGAGAAATTCCATGCTCGGCATAAACTTAATTCCATGTGGCAGGCCAAGCCATTGCAGTTAGTGAAACTAACGTAATTGATTAGTCAACTGACTAATTATGGAACGAATGTGATAAGGGCTTATTCCAGGAATCGGACCATAGCCAGAGGGCTACGGCATGCCACCGACGAAAGGAAAACAGATAAATTTTAATGGGACCGGAAAGGAAGCAAAGGGCGATTACATACGGTTTGAGTATTCATTGTATTATCATATAATTAACTCTTGTCAAAGATTCATGATCATTCTATTGTAATATTCCATCAAAGAGGCGGGAACTACTAGACGCAAGACTATGCACCTAATATATCATTTGATGTAGAATATAAATACTCTTGGGCATATCACCTCCCTTACGGAAAGAATCTTTTGAACTCGCAATATTTACTATTACGATTCAATAGTAACTACTAATTGTCAATAATATTTACTATTAGAAAATAATGGGGGGGGGGGGGGGTATCATTGGAAATACAGTGCAGTCTCGCCTAAGTTGATCGCTCAGGATCGAGAACCTTCGTGTAAGTTGACCCTCCCCGCCTTCCCCATTGTTTCGCAGATCCGTCTTGATTTGCGGCGGCACTGTTAGTGGGCATGCGCTATGTCCACCGCTCATTAAAGGAACAGGACATGATAGGGGAAACCTCTCAGAGGGGAAGTCAACTTATGCGCGTGAGTCACCCCTTACGGTTAAAAACTATTCCATTCGCAATAGTTACTATAAAGATAAAATAGTAACTATATAATTGTCAATAGTGCGAACTAATAGAAAATAGTAGCAACTGTTGGGGTGATTATCATTCAGAATAGTTACTACCGAAGTGCAATAGTAGTTAATAATGGTGTGCAACAGTAACTATTCGAGACATTTTTATTGACAATATAACTAATATTAGCGTATTATAGATAGTATTCAGGTAGTTATTATGCGACGCAGTTACTATTAAACTTTAATAATGATTACTTTTAGAAAGCAAATAAATGATTTGGGTGTAGTTATGATTTGACTCAAACTATTTTACGTCTTTAAAACACTTATTTCGTTGATCTTTTGGTTTACTGACAGACTGGTAACTCCAGTTTGAGTCTATGAGAACCTATGGCAAAACTTGGAGGTTCAATACTGACTTTAACAAGAGAATAGTCAGTTTTCAAGTTCTGAAAAAGTTTATGAACTAGACAGCAAGACTCGATTATGTGTATTTATTTTGACCACGGCTAGAAGAAATAAATATCTTCTATTGCATAGGAAGACGCAGCTAAGATACATCCGAGGATATTCGTCGATCATTGAAATTCAGCAATATGGAATACATGCAACACTTTTCATTTTTGCACCAATTTGAAGACAATGAACTAAGATCGAGAAGAATAAAGTCCCGAGAAAATATATCTAGTAATATCGGAAGTGGGGCTTATATTTTCGTACTTGTAATTAATGGCTTTCGGCAAGAAAGTAAAGTACCGAGTTTTTCCTTCCCTCGTGCTTTTTTGACCTGCCCCTTGAATTCTCGAGAAACAAGTGGCATCTAATGTCGGTGATGTCCACTTTTAGTGGTAGACCTTTTGAAATGGCGAGGGAAGGATCTCAGAGAGATCTAGGACCGACAAGGGATTACGAGTGACCGCCTTCTCCGGAGTTTGAACGTCATTCTTTTACCTGGGTTTGAAGTTCGAATTATGAAATTCAGGACTCTTTGCCCTGCAATTTACGATGCTAGCGTACAATAAGTAAAATTAAAGAAAATTAAAAAGCTGTTTTCAAATATAGGTTTAACAATAAAAAAGTAAATACAGTTGCAATATGCATACTTGTGCACCCCCTAGACCGAGGTAAATGGTTATACGACATTGCCTTTGTTCGTTTCGAGATTATTCAACATGCCACAGACATCCTTAGGATATTTAATGGATATTAAATATATATTAAAAATATTCTGCATGGGCAGTAAGACGTCTACGAACGATTCTTTAGTGATTTTCGACCCAATGCTCAGTATTCGGCGCAAAGTACCCGTTTAAAAATAGGTAATTACTTAACAAGCACCCTGTATATTTTTGTAGCGATAGACGTATATGTTTAGTCAATTACTCAAACCGCATTCACCGAAAAGCCTGGTGCGACTACCGCACCACAAGCACTTTATATACAATTTTGAAATACGTTACACACTTATTTTCGAAAGCTAAACAAATTTTATCGGTTTGCACAGAATCGAGCTTACCCAGAAGCAGCCTCTCCTTCGTTGCTTACGTCAGGGATGGGATACAAATACTAGATACTGGCGAATTCTTCTTCGCTTGGCCTCCAGCAGCCACCCACGATCACCTCATCCTCATTCTCCTAAGCAAACCCAGCCGACATCCGAGGTCTAAGCCTCTTGATTCTCTCTATCAACTGGCAAACCACTGTTTTCTTAATACCCAGCCACTCTTTATGATTTTATCATTGCTAATTATACATAAAGATACAACTATTTGATTACGATAATCACAATAGTGTTCTCAGGAGCGAAGAACGACATGTAAAAGTAAAAGTGTAGACGACGACGAATATCCAATGTGTATATATATATTTGCAAAACGTGTACTCATAAAACATCACGAATGTCTGTGATCAAAAGTCTGCATAAGCAACAGGACTAGTAGCATAGAGGCATCCTTTTGCAAAGGTAATATCTACGAGAGGACTATAGTTATGGGATAATGCGTGCTTTTAATATCAAATTAGATAAACAACTACAAAACTAAGATGAAGAAAAATGAATATAGATAATGTTAAAGAAGAAGAAAGAGGAAGTAAAGTGAATTGATTTTATGGCGTGAAAAAACCTTCTGCTTAACGTTGATACACATTTATTTAATAATACACATCGAATAAGTCGATGTCACTTTCGAATTGCGCTCGCTAATTTCAGATGGGAGTGTGATTAAGCGACGATGTAACTAACTTTCTCATGGCATTTTACACGGACTGCGCAACATACCAAATTTGATAATTGCATGAAGAAAAATAAATCTGTATAGAACGATGTGCTATGAAAGCATATCGATGAGTTTTCTAAATCAGAATATTGTCATGACAATTAGGCTTGAAATTCCTTGGTCCATTATGTGCAAAACCAAATTGCGATTTCGTTGAAGCTACAAAAGGGCATAACGATGGCACGTGCAATAATTCGATAGCCTAGCACCTTTCTCGCATACAATAATGCAGAAATCAAACATATCACGCGCTCTTCGTAGGTTATCATTTTCTATATATGCCAGTATACGACTACGCTATAATCCGTGTTGTATGTGATGAATGACGGAAGAAACTCTCTTTACGATTTAGAGGTTTGGACGTGCTCATAAAATTCCTCTCCGTCGTCCCCGTGAAAGAGAGTCTTGACGCGCATGGAATTCTGGCGACCTTGCGCCCATTACTGTCAATGAATTCGTATAACAAATTTGAGCTAACTCTACCGCGTTTGCGCAAGCAATAAGTGACGAAGAGAGGAGACAGTTTCAAGGAGAAAAAAGAGAGAGGTACCGAGGGAGGGAAAGAGCGCGAGAGGAAGACAGAGAACCATTACAATCTTTTTCATCTTTTTATTCCTCTCAGTTGGTTTGGCATAGCTATAAAGTTATATTTATAAACAAAACTCCGCTTTCACACTTGAGCTTTTTACTTTCCATCGTGATTACCTTTCTTTGGATTGCATCAATAAATTTAAATGGAGCGGGTTTTCGAAAACTCAATACCGGGTGCGGCCTTGCCTTGGTAGTTCTATCCTTTCCATGAAATTCTAGCAACAGGACTCTTGTTTATGGAAGGACGAAATTCTAGTACCAAAGAGGATGATATAGATATGTATGAGATTTTCGGAAAGAATTAAGATAGAAGAAGAAGAAGGAATAAGTTATAGTAGAAGATCAGAGCGAATGAGGAACAAGGACCGTGGAGGATTGCAAAGGAGTATCAAGTGAAAGAAGAAATAATTGAAATCGGTAAACAGTGTTCAAAATCGATATGAAACGGCCGGTTCCCAGCGATGGTGCACGTTTCACTGCACCACGATCGTGTAAGTAATGTTCATCGAGAGAAGCGAGTGCTCGTCCGAAGAGAACCGAGAAAGCAGGCATTCCAAATGCGGTTCGTCCAGTTCAGAGAACAGACGGACAAACGGACAGACAGACAGACACTCTAGTCCGCGTGTGGAGCGGGAGTGTTCTCGGTCCTCTATGCGCGATAGCGAACTCGCCACGGCATATTGCTACGTAACGTATGTATACACATAGGTACACGTATATAAAGATATGTATAGATACAATATATACATAAGAGGACACTGGTATTTACCACTGTCTCGCTTTATCGTTCAGGCACATACTGTCTTATAGATGGTGCACATATATACGCAACTTCCATCGCTCTTTCCTCTCCCTCTTCTTGGTACTTACGGACTCGAGATAAACGGACTTCTCGATTTATTCCCGCCACTACCGCCGCCAGTTAACCAACCTCTGGCTCACGCTCTCTTGTTTCCTCATTTTCTTATTCTTTCTCCGAGTTTCTCACTCTCTGACACTCCCCACTATTTCTTTCCTCTTTTTCTACTCTCTTGTTCTCGCCTACTCTCTCTCTCTCCCCCCTCCCCTCCCTCCCTCCCTGCATCTCCCTCCCCCTCTCTCCCTCGTCTCTCTCTCTCCCTTTCCCTCCCTTCTCCCTCCCTTCCTCTCACTCTCTCTCTCTCGCGCGCGCTCTCTCTCTCCCCCCGGCTCTCTCTCTCTCTCTCTCTCCCCGGCTCTCTCTCTCTCTCTCTCTCGCTCTCTTTCTCATTCGCTTCCCCCCATATTTTTCTATCACTCTCTTTTTGTCTCTCTGTTGGCTCACCAGAGTCTATCCAGTATAGAACACCACAAACCCTCTCTCCTCTTCAACCGGAGTTCCTTCTCCTCCACCTCCTCATTCTACTCATCCACCTCCTTCCTCCTAATATTCTTCGCATAGTAGTCTCAACGAAACTCAGTACAGCCGCGGCGAGCAGCTGACGCGGTAAACGTGTAGTTGACGTGGAGAAAAGTGAGTGCCGCGCGCCTTCTACCAATATTCGAGAGGAGAATTCTTTTCTACAGTAGTGTAGACTACAGGGAATAGTCTGAGACTGGTCCTACGCTCATACGTTTTCACACTCTCCTTCCTAAAACATCTATTCGCATAATTTCGTTGATTCCCTCACTAATCTTTTACTTCCTTTCTTTATGCTGCTTTTCCATAGACATCTGTCTATTCGCTCGGTAGTGTATTTATCAAGTTACGTATTCAACAGCAAGTCAACTTTTAGTGTCATAGCTTTCTCCGTTATTCCTTATAATATTGTATTCTCTGTTCTGCATGTACTGGTACGAGCGTGTGCATGTGTGTAGTGCAGAACGAACCTCGTTCTCAGAGTGGTAAGTGTAAGTGTGGATGTGAGGTGAGCGCGTATACGCAACCAGAGGATTCGCCGCCGAAGGAGCCATAGTCGAATGCATGACCGTAGTGACCGCGCAAAGAAGCGCGCACGGGTAAGTGCGCAGACAATTCTTGGAAATGAGATATTCACAAAACATCGTGTTGGAAATGACTTAAGAAAAATTGAAAGAAATAATAGAGAACGTTACAGGGACCGAAAGTGTAAGCAAAGATGTCGAAGACAACGAATTTCAGAGTACGACTGGTAAGCGAGTACGCCGATCTAGGTGTCACTACTAGACATGAGATTGTTTACTTGAATGTGATGCGTACTTTTCTCAAATTTTATACTTTCCCACTTTAATGTGTCGCTTCTATATACATATTACTAAAGCTGATAATTTCTTCTGATTTTGACATGGAATTCGTTTACGAGAGGAAAGAAACTAAAATGTGCAATAGAATTTTCCTAATAATTGAGAAAGATTATTATACGGACATTATTTTATGAATATTTTGGTATATCTTCTTATATTATATCCGTTTGATTTCATAAAATATATGTAACCTTACATTCAATAATAATTTGAATAAATCCACTTTCGCCGTTCAGGATCTTTCATAATTAATATTTATCACATAGGAAGAAAAACTTGATAAGCTTTCGAGGTATAATATTTGAAACGCAATGGTGAAGGACGTATTCTTTTAGATTTTTGATTTTCTTCCATTTAACCATTTTGACCATTCAAAAAATATCTAGATCTTGATCATTCTCAAACCTTTCAACTGCAAGTTTGATTTATGAGGGTAGTGACAGTTGCGGTGATTTTGAATAACACGTCCGTTAGTCCAACTCTACGAACTGTTACCAATGTATGTTGCTATGTTATGCTCTGTTGTAATCTTCATCCACGTAGGCGAAGCGATCTACGTCTTCATAGTGTCTTTAACTACCAAATAACATCAAAATTTTCAAATTTGTTTACTCTGTAGTAGATAACTACGTGCGCGGCTACAATAAGTGCATCATGGATTACGTAAGATCCTGTGCATATGTCATATATGTATATCGAAATAATATAGCGGACCTTCGAAGATTTGCGGCCTTCGACGCCTTTCGTGGTATACTTAACATAGATGGGTAGATAGAGATTGGTAGAGATATATGGGACGAGGAGAAGATGAATGAGGACAGATACTAGATGAGAGAGAGAGGGGAGGGAGGGGGAGAGAGAGAGAGAGAGAGAGAGAAGAAATTATTCAGTGGGAAGATTCAAAACTTGCTGAAAACAAACGATGTTTGTCTGTCTTTGGTAGTAGATACTTCTTTAGCTTCCTGCTGCTTCTATCGATAATGGCACTGATGATGGCGGTAGCTACTTCACCAATAATGCTAATTGCAAGTGCCATTCGTTCTTACAATTAGTCAGATAAGAGTAGTTGTACATTATCGAAGCGCTTTTCCATGTAGAATCATTCCAATTTTTCCGTATATTTTGATGAAGGTACGTAGTAATAACTACGTCAATTTTGCCGGTGCGTGTTATATTTCTTTTTAAATTCACTACAGACGATGGCGCACACTGACAGCTCTTATCCGTTAACTTGAACGGCCTTTCTTAACGATGACCTCGTACTAGACACCGCACCCATCGATAACAATTGATTCAATGTAACACTCGGAAAAGATTCTTCATTTCGAAGATTATTTACTGTTTATTTATTGCATTGGCGTCAATACTAGCGTCATCACATTGTTGATATATTCGTCGCCAACAAATATACATCTTTTGATTTAATTTAATGGGAACTCTAATTTCATAGAGTCGGTTGAGGAAAAGTTTCATGGAGAAGAAAGAGAAATAACTGTTCATACGTAAGAATGGACGTTCCGCGTCCACCTTACGGGTCTATCGTTATGTCGATGACATAACATCAGCGCTGTTGGAGTTCTTACTGTGCTTCAACTTCCCTATACACACTTGCAAATTAGAATCTCTTATTTTTCGTATCGCTTGTGGGTGTTTAGTTGCCTAGAGAACAATAGAAGGAATAATATGAAGTGACGTTAATTATAATACAAAAGAGATTCTTCAAAACTGTTTTTGATTCCTTGAAACTCAACATCCAAATTACGTTGAGACAGTTTTTCTGGCCTTTTCATTATATCACTCTACTATAGCACGCACACGTTACTGATGGACACGTGGACGCGTGAGAAGGTTGTTCGAAGGAACTACCGAGTAGTACGACTCGTTTGCGCCAACACGTTTGCGGTTTCCTAGTGGTTCGCAGATGTGTTCGTACAATATACTTGCGCAACCGTTTCCGAGAATGCGGCTGTACGCACGCAGGATAGTTGGGGTACTGCTTCTCCATATTATCGTTATTGTGCTAGTATAATGTATTGATATTATGATAGTTTCATCATTATTTATTATTATTATGCATCATTACTATTACTGGCAGTACCATTATAGTATACGCTACGACAGATATTATCCTAGTTCATATATTATACCTGTGCAGGTGTGAAACGTGAATCAAATAAATGTCTGTAATATCGCTCGATAGCGGTCAGTAATTTTCTTCCTGATGACCCATCCGTTCATCAGTCTCATTCACTAGTTGGTTAATCAGCAAGCTGGATGGTTGTATCGTTGTTTCGTAGACAGTCTACCTCCTTTCGCAAATACATCGCGCGAGCTATGTTTACCTACAAACGCTCGTGTAAATACGCCGTGTGGCTTAACAGAGATATGCTCTCGCGGGAAAGGGGTCGGCACCCACAGAACGGCATGGGTAGCAAACTGCTTACGCTTTCCTTCTTCCTTCTTTATTTACCTGGTTCCTATAATGCTATTTTGAAAAGAATCAAGTGAAGATCTGTCAGAGTTTTCGATAGGTCCAAGGGTATACCGTTCGACGATATTTTACAGTGAGCCAAGGAGAAAGAAGTAACAGATTGCAAGGTCGTCTATCATCGCAATGGAGTTTATGTGGCTGTCCAGGAATCCTATGAAGAAAGTTGTTCTCACCGTAGCTTTGATCATCCTCGGTTGCACGGGACGCGTCGATGGTGTCTCCGAAAGTATTATTGGTAAGCAAGAATGTAGCATAGATGACATCGAAACCACGTACTGACAGCTACCAAGCAAAGCAATCGTATTGCGGCTATGTTTTTAGTATCTCCATCTATATTATTATCAATTTGAGACATAACGTTTAAGGCTGTTATACGATCCACGGAATTTTGTTTCGGGAAAATGCTCATATCGCAATTTCCGATTTATTCAGGAGTTTGTATTATTATACCCATTCGAATATCATTATCATGTTTTTCATTTGCGCCTAATTTAACTTCTTGAATCGTACTTATACCGTGAACCGCCTACCGCTGCAGATAAATGTATTTGCACATAAGGCCTATCTTTCCATGAGAGTCTTACACTATTTCACTTTAATTCAATTTGCTTATATCGCATTTTAGATAATGATCATTAGGGCTGTCATTGTGAATATTAAACCCTGTGGACAAACAATCTCCTCATATTTAGGTTTTTTGAATAGAAATCGAAACAGTGTCAGGATCATTTTATAACTCGCTTAAAAAACTAAATATAATGCTGCATTGGTAATTGAATAAAAGTTGCGGACTTCCCAATTTTGACGTTTAACATAAATAATAATCATAATTAATTTGACAAACTTTTGGAGATAAGAGGTATCTGAATCGCATTCGCAGGAAGCCGTGAAACGTGTGACAGCGAAGGAGAAGATTTCACAGTGGACAAAATACCAAATACAAGATGCTTTAATTGCATATGCAAGGTAAGTCGATGTTGATGACGTATGTACCCCGTTAACTCTAAATTATCGAAAGCATTAGACATTTACTTCTGGGGCGAGATAACAGCAGTATTCGAAATATAGTTGAGTTTCTACATCAGATTCTGATATTGGCCAATGCAAAGGAACAAATGTATAGCATTTAACGTCGTTCTGTTTAGCTAATAGTATGTTCAAATCATGATTTGGAAGAAATTTTTAATAGAACGAAATATCTGTTTCCATAACTAGAGAGTACGTTGTAGAATTTACATAATTGCTTATCGTCTAGTTTCAGGATTCAGTTTTGTTCACTATTACCAACATCAGTTGGAAAGATTGTATTTGCAATGTAGAGTGGTGAATAATTCTGAATGCTATACGATTAAAATCATGTACATAGAGATGCATGCATACTTAGAAAGACATTTTCTTTCTTATGCGAAAGAATCATTGTTTATGATTCTCGAGCTATCATTTGTTCGTTCATTGACTCATCATATTCTGTCATATCGAAGTAAAGTTTGCTGCTGTTTCATGCTGCCTACTAACTAAATGTAATTATCACCAGACTACGTCTATAACTAGGCATATAATCGCAGCCTTGAGAATTTCTGAAAGTACTTTCTGATGCTTTTTTTTCCAGAATGGCTTCGTTGAGTGCCTGAAACAACAGTGTCCGAGTATAGAGGGTTGCTACACACTCTTAGAACTGAGAAACGACGAATGTTGCCACAGGTGCAAAGGTACTAAAGTCACGATTCCACTTCGCAACAATAAAAGTCAACGTTCTTTGCCAGCTGTGTGTATATTAGTATAAATCTGAGATGAAACAGTTGGTTAAAGAGAAATGAGAAAAGCATGTACGTATTGGTCTCTGCCATAAAAAATATTTCTCTTTGAAATTTGTATTGTTGTCAATAGTATCCGCCCACAGAATATTAAATAGATAATGGGATTATCTGTAAAGAACAGATGTTAAAATCTTGTCAAACTATTATCGTTACTATTAATTGTAACGTAAGATTTATATAATTAGGCACGAACGTCTTCAATAATGCGGCATTTTTATTAGATTTAGTTTTATGTATGGAACAGCATTCACCTTTATTAATTGTTGTTTTGAAAATCCTTTACGTTTTCGTAATTCCATCAAGAGATTGCAGTATATAGATAGGCTTCAAGATTTACAATTTATGTTTTAAGCGAGGCAGTACAAGCCACAGTCGGAACAAAGAATATTGCGTTATTTTTTAATGCAAGAAAAACTTTGTTCATTCTAGGATGTGTGCGTAATGGGGTGCATCATCTTTCGGGTACTGAATGGACGGAGGTGAACGATCCATGCCGAATTCTTACGTGCAAAGCCGGTGTGATCACGGAATCGAAACTTCGATGCTACACGCCTTGCTCTAATCCAATTCCAGCAGCACCAGGACACTGCTGTCCGATTTGTTTGGGTAGGAACTTTTTTATCATATCTTCATGCTGAATTTCTCGACGCTCGAGCGCTAATGAGATGAAAAATCTTTCTAGGATGTTACGTCAACGGACAAAAGGTCACAGCCGAAAGGACTGTCACGACTACGGAAGATCCTTGTGTAACTTGTAGATGCAATATGGGACGTCTAACCTGCGCTAAACAGGCCTGTCCTGTTCTACATTGTCCTGCATCAAGAATTGTACACGATTCTGGAGAATGTTGTCCCCACTGTAAAGGTATATTATGTTATATTAAAATTTGACATAATGGAGCAGAATTCCAGTTTAAAATATAAAATTTATTTCAATTATTCAGGTAGCGGTCGATTTTTCTCGCCTCCTAAAGGAGCCTGTATGCTTGGAACAACTCTTTATGATTCTGGAACACAATTCTACGTAGACGAGTGTACTCGTTGTAGTTGCACAAATTCAGCTATTTCCTGTATCAAGGAAACTTGTCCTGTCTTAGAATGCAATAGCGAACATCAAACAATGCTTCCAGGACGTTGTTGTCCACAATGTCCTCTGGTTGAACAAAGTCGAGCTTCCTGCACTTATGGCGGCAGAACTTACGGGGCGAGTATTATAATTTTCATGAAAATACCTTCACTGTTGATAATATAACCACGATGGCCTTATGCGAATGGCCCGAATGGAGAATTAATTTTTTTGTTTAAACGTCCTAATTTCTCCTAGGCAGGATGGCGAATCTTGGAAGCTTGACCCCTGCAAGGCATGCGCCTGCATGCAAGGTAAAGTGCGCTGTGCGATGCCCATGTGTCCGCCATTGAACACACCCTGCCCACCGAATTCTCGCCTGCAGCACCCTGAGGGTCAGTGTTGTCCTCGCTGTGTCGAAAGTAAGTTTTAAAATTATATATTATTTGCTAAGTATGAATGTTGATTGTATCTTCCCAGTTGAAATAAAGTATAGTATAAATGATAGTATTTATATTCTATATATGTTAAGGTGATGGTGTCTGCACAGTATTTGGAGATCCACACTATCGGACCTTCGATGGAAAATTTTTTAGTTTCAAAGGTCCATGCAAGTATCAGTTAGCCAGTGACTGCGTGGGACACACCTTTAGCATTCGTGTTACGAATGACGCAAGATCAACCAAAGCATCTGCTTGGACGAAGACTATTGCTATAAAGGTTAACATTAAATGTGCTAATTAGTTGGTTCATTAATAAGGTAGTTACTCGTACGACTAATATTATCAAAAGAATTCATTTGATCAGGTAGGAGAATTGAAAGTAAATTTGGGCCAAAAGATGCGAGTTAAAGTAAATGGAAAGAAAGTAGAAATACCATACAGGATGCCACATAGATTAGATATCAACCGAACAGTGGACAGTGTTCTCGTAAGTACCCAGATCGGAATAAAAATACTCTGGGACGGTATAAGCTTCCTGGAGGTGTCCGCACCCACCTCGTATAGAGGGCGACTCTGCGGTCTTTGTGGGAACTTTAATTCCCTTCCAAAGGACGATTTTACAACGCGACGAGGTCGGCTCTTGCAGGATTCCCAGCGATTTGGACAGTCTTGGGCGGTCGGTGGCAAAAAACGTTGCGTTCGAACCCGGCTGCAGAATGTAAACGTTTCGGGTAGACGCTGTCGAGGCCGTAAAGATCACAGGTACTTTTTTTAGAATTTTAATAATGCTCATATTGACATTTAAACAATTGAATGTAATTGCAGACTTTGTAATCGATTGAGAAGCCATATCTTCGAACTTTGCCATAAGAAAGTTAATCCTACAATGTACTACAAGGCTTGCTTGCAAGATATGTGCGAATGCCCAACAAAAAACTGCTATTGCGAGTCCTTTATGGCATATGCTCACGAATGTAAACGGCTTGGGATAGAATTGCCGGATTGGCGTAAATCGACGCGATGTCGTACCGTCTGGGACGTGACGGACGATATCGGATTTCGTCGACGAATTCGCTAGCTGATTTTTGTTCGCCGCGGCATCAAGCACTCTCAGGCATCTGGAGCGCAGCAGACTCTTGACTCGCGCCACGGCGAACTCTCGTCCAGTGGACACAAGTATATGCATAATGCCTATTTGGCCTCTTCGTACCTAGTGATGTACGTAGCCGCGTTCATGAAAGCACAACGGATACGGAAGGGAGTGCTTCGTGAAAAGTTTACTAGTCACCACTTCATGTCAATATGCATAACCGGTGAGTTCGAACGCACGTATCTATACCTATTTTAGCAATTACATTTATATTGCAGTGAAAATAATCTTCTACATTTTATAATTGATCTCTCGCTTGATTGCTCTCTTGTGCCAATATCGTTCTTTCTCAGACGCGTAAGACAATCCCCAAGATAACATGCAGATCTTATACATACTTCAACGAGGAACTTGCTGTTTTACCTTTACTTTCGCATTTATTTATTTTATTGATAGTTTTTGCCCTTGTCGAACTTTTTTGCCATTACTATATCTTGCAATCTTTTCTGTTTGACAAGAAAAAGTAGAATGTTTATCTTTATAAAGATCGAAGCGTAAAATAAGATAAGAGTGCTTTCGCGAGGAATCGATTACAATATCGCCTTGTCGACTTGACGAATACTCACGTGACGCAAAGATTTATGATACATCACGATAAAAAGAAATTTACTGGTGTCCTTAAAAATTGTTTCAGAGCACCGTGCAGTATTTCGGCCGATGAGCAGGCTCGCGGCATAGCATCTACATCCCAGTGTTAACTCGACAGTGCGTTTATGATAGTTAGATTTAAGTTAGGTTTCTCAAAACCATATCTACCATATCTTCCTCTCCCCATATCTGCCTTATCTGTCTCTCTAACTATATATAATTTTATCATATTACTGATATTAAGTAGCGCATAGCATTACGATCTACTCTGGAACACTTAAAATTCCGCAATATGGCACGAAATAATGTAAATATCATCGAATTTAGGATGTTATTATACTGTGAATTAGACAACTTGTAAGACGTACTCTTTTTTCTGAATATGACTATAATCAAATTTTCAAATACGGGAACGTACAGTCTATTCACGACAATAATGTTCCTTCAACGACCAAGATCTTATACGTTTTAATGTAAATGTTTTTTATATTTCACATTTGTGTCGTGGGTCGGCTATATTTCGGTAGTTCTTTTCTTCTGTACATACGAAGCTCGGTATTTTCCATTACTTCTTACGATTCATCATTTATTTTTTAATTTTTTTTAGTAATTAACAGAACTGTACATACATGGGCACACTCTAATCTCCTATACTTCGATAAAATGTATGGAAGGTTAGTGCCGAATAGCCCAAAGTCATAAAGAAGATTAGTCCTTTTTCTTCTATTTTTTTTCTATTCTTCAGCCGTAAGGGCAATAAAATGATTTATATTCGTATGCTGGCATACCATCTTCATCTATCCTAATTACAATCATAATTTTATCGCTTTATGTTATTATTACTTGATATGTAGCCTCTTTGGTTCATTACAACATACTCTCTACTTAGTGGTATACTAATGAAAGCATTATATAAAACTTCTTGATATGGTCGAGATAACGTAACTATTCGATTCTTAACAAGGGATTAACGTCAGTCAGCGAAAGAGACAGCGAAGTGCTTCTCTTTAACAATCTATCTGCGAATGCTATGTCTTCAGTCGTGTCCCGCCGTGCCATAGGATCACGATACGAAATTCGTCTCACATCTTAATCCACCATGACGGAATTTTCAATTTTATTTCCATTTCTTTTCTTTGGTCTTCTTCAACATGTAAATGCTTTTCCAAGTGAAGCAGTCATCGCCAAAACTTTGCAAGGTACTCTAAAAACATAATAGACTTCAAAAACACAAAATGAAACAACTGCCCGGATGCTATAAATTCAAATAATAGAACTAATACAATAGAATAATAGAAATTCTATCGAGTATTTTGATTATCAGTTGTAATGAACTTTTGTATAGCTAATGAATATACTTCTTTTATTTAAACTGGTTACCATTGATTTATCTTTCGAAAAAGTGAATTGCTAATAGTAATGTTTTTTTACGAATTAATATATAAACTATCTGTCCGCTACCTGGTGCATCAGAAGGTTTATTAATTAATAATCGATTGTAATTGTTACTGCCACACATAATTCTTGCATATTAATCAGGAAGATAAGGAATTGTCAAAAAATTTGAGATATTTATATACCCACGTCACTGCCTTCGCATTGTTAATCAATTACGTATAATTATCTGATCGATTATGAATTTATTGTTATTTTTCTACAAAAAAAATCTTTAGATCACCGTCTCAATCAATAGAACATTAAATTACAAAGACTTTTTCCACAGAGAAGTTATGACTTCTGTTTTAGATGACATAGCCGATATGCGAATGCATAAAATTGTTAAACCATCTATTGCAACACGAGCATCTTCATTCAATAATCTGGCGGATGAGACAGGTGAGAAAATGTAAATATTAAATATCATGTTTATTTGTGTAGTAGAGTAAATATCTAAATTAATCTGCTGTTGAATCTCCAATTATATCGTGCTGGTAGACGTCACGAGTTTCTGTGGCGGTATATAATATAAATATAACAATTATGAAACAGGATATACCATATAATATAACATCAAATTAACATATAAGACGCAAATCAGCTGTTAATTCCAACTCAGAGCGAATTATTCCATTTATATATCTGTCCTTGTGCGTTGTAATTCTGTTAGTGAAGAACATTATTTCAAAAATTGCTTGACTTGGTATCATTTTGTGATACCGTCAGTAGTGTCAGTGAAACTTTGTAACAGTCTCGGGGACTGGTTATTTGAATTATAAGTGATAATTATTGCATGTAACAATTAGAGACAAAGGAAGGCTACAGATAAGTAAACTCCAAGGAAGTATTGCATAACATCTTTCGTACAATTGGCCAAGCATAATAGAATAAATTCTCATAATGTTTTAGTAAAGTCCTCTCAAATTATATAGGGAGAAAATGAGCGTGCAGACAACTAACTGGTTTACTTGTTAAAGTTTTTTCATAAGGCATTATATTTATAGTATTGGAATCACTCTCAATTTCTATAAATATTACGAAAATAAATTACAAAATGTTTTCTGTATTAGATTATGTTGTTGCAAAGTTTATGGGTCCGTGTTTAATAGTTTGTTTAGATATATTGATTCCTCACTGTCGAGTCACTTATCAATATTTCTATCGACCGTAGTACGATTAATATCTCAGAAGGCCTCTTAAGGTCCGATACTTTACTTTGTGAGATCATTAAATTAACCTTGACGAAAACCTCACTGATATAAAAGAAAAGAGCACTGAACATAGCGATTAGAATTAGTTACTCTACTAAAAATTGATGTAGTACAATCCTAATATTCTATGAAAGAAGTATATCATTGTAATCCTGATTATTCAATGAACATGTTTTACTGTGACAGTAGAACATGGAAGTTACATATAATGTATCCTTTGTTATATGCAGGAAGTGTAACTGTTATACGTTGTTTTGCGATATAGTTATATAACAAGACTGACATTTACATAAGATATTCAGAACACTGTTTATATAACATTACTAATACGCAGGCAATGTTAATATGGTAAAGTATAATGTCATTACGATAACAAAACCAGGGTTTGTAACATGCTTATAACGATGCTATATAACATTGGTGACAGGCAGTTACTCTATTAACAATATCACCAGTCGGATTCGAACCTACAATCGTAGGAGTGCTCGAAGTGAGGAATGTGACTCTATCCGCTAGCCAACAGTTCAATTCTTGAATATTGTTCCGGATAAGAATTCTAATCGTCAATATTTTTTTATATTTAATTATCGGAATAATAATGTGTGTTTTGTAAAATTTCTTCAAAAATATAATGCAATCTAAAAGCTTTATTCGAGTTGCAACGATGAAACGTATTGGAATTGAACATCATGGCGTGATAAACTAATTGACAATACATTTTGACTGTTTTATTTCCACACATTTGGTCCATCTAGCTTAAAATAAATCGGTTAAAACCGATTTCAAATAGCCGGGAGGAATCAGATTTATGCATCGGAATTTTCTTATCAAATCTTATAGATATATATTATTGAAAATGAATCAGATTCGTATTAATTTTGATAAAAAATGTATTGTTTGATAATATGATTTGAGCAGAAAGTTAAAAATTTAGATCGGTAAAAATATAAATAGGTACTAGACTTGCTATTTTCGTTTATTCCCTTTCGTTAAGTTACTCTTGTTGTTTTTTCCACTTTTCGATTTTGTGCTTGCCTTGTTCTGGCTAGCACTCCTTCGAAAATTGCCTCGTGTTCCTTTTCCCTTATGCTTTCCTCATATCCCATTCGCTCCGTCTCATCGTGTATTTCTCTTGCTGTTGAATCTTTTTTGCTTCCTCATAGGGGAAGCTATGTGTTTATGAAAACATTTTTTTTCGAGATTTTCATGTAGAAAAAATGACTGTATGTGTGTGTGCGTTTGTATATTTGCACGACTTCAAAAATTCTATTGTCTATAACTGGAATATCGTTCGAGCGTTCGGGATAAAATTTTGCGCACTTATAAAGCAGCAGTTCCTCTTATACTGTTGCAAGTTTTGGCAAAATTTATGCAAATTTTCGGATTTTATGACTTTTTACGAATTACGAAGCAATGTGCAAAGTTCTACTTTGCATCCTTTTTTTTCATTTTTGTTTTCCTGTTCAATTTTGTTTCTCGTTCTCCTTCTTCCTTAGTATTTTACTGTCATGTTTTGTTTCTTATCTTTTCGACTTTTTTGTTCCTTTTATACAAGGTGCCCCCAACACTCGTTGAAGCGTTAAAAGGGTGAAAGTGGAGGAAATAACGAATCGAAAGTTCCTTTTCCATTTTGTTGATCCGACGCCTAATTATCGAGCTATTAACGATTTCGAAGAACGAACCAATCAGATGCACGCTTTGAGGAGACGCTTGTCTGTGAGTAGTTCAATGAGCGCCCGCCCCACTGCTGCTGTGTTCGTGAGCTTGGCTGCTGTGTGCGCGCCTCACCAATGCCGGTTGTACTGCTACGATACCTTCGATAAAATCAAACTATGGAGGAATACATTATTTGGCCACATTTAATTAGTTATTACGAATAATTACTTACTAAAGTGGAAGAAATTTCAAATCGAAAATTCCTTTTCCATGTTATTCTCCGATGGTTATTTACCATGTTTCGATTAAATAAAATCGTAAATTTAGAAGTAAATTAAGCCATTCATTAAGCCAGTAGCATAACGTTTTTCGGTTGTGCAATTTCGTTCACTCCTTGGGAAGGTGCGAATTAGGAAATAGATAAGTGCTCGGGGCTGGCCATTTTAAGAACTTAGGCGACACAAGATTATTTGATAACATAAAATAAGGAATGTTTAATTAATTATCGATAAAAGGTACAACAGTCTTTATAATGTGTAAATAATAATCGTTACGAGTAATGTTTGTATTGTAGGTAATGATTGTCAGAAGTGCGTCCTATATTTGTTGTCTATTCTTATATTGCTCTGACCTACCTTTGTGGAGCAGAGGATACGCCCATCTTAGCAAGATAGCCCTAGTGCCAATATCCCTGACTATTGACCATGGTACTATGTGTTGTCACGTGATTTTTTCGATTTAAGGTCACAGAGCAACTCCGGCTACCGATTCAGATAACGTTCTCGCTTCATAGTTCCCTTCGAGTCGACACCCTGCTCAGAAGCTACGCTCTCGGGTTGATTCATATAGTTACGCCAATGCTCTCGAAGGATTTGATATTGTTTAGTTAAGTTTGAGGTGATTCAATCAGCCGTGGAGAGATAGTCTCGACGTACCGAGTTACCCGGCAGAGGACAGTTACCCGACAGAGACGTCTGGACGGACTGGCAGGAACCCGTGTGAAATACCGGCGCCCCGCTGGAGAGAGGTAAAGGACTATAAAGCGGGCGGAGATAAGGTTTTGATATTGTTAAGGGCAGGGGAGGAGCCCCCTGACCCGAGTGAAAGATGTGTTACCCAGCTGTCGCCCGACGCCCTGGGGAAGCGACTGTGGAGGATTTCCAGTTGTTACGTACCGATTCGCTAATGAATGCTCTCGATTTGGTTTAAAGGGACGACGCGAGGGAAAGGAAGAGCTATATCGACTATAAAGATCTCGATAAATCAGAATGATTAATTCTCGAATTTGACTATTGTCAAAGCAGACTGTCTCGGGGCACCGACCGAGGCGTTAATAACTAGGTCGCGCTTCCGTGCTATCTGTTGGCAGTTTTTCTAGCTGTGTTTCGCTACGATATAGGAAGTTTTCGCTTGTGTAATTCTCGCGTTCTTGCTCTCACGATATCCAAGAAAATTCTATGGATTTTCTGAGTGTATTACGGAGGTGCAGTGCCCACCCAAGTGCACTCTGGATACAGTTCTCGACCTTTACGGATTAGCTGCACCAGCTCTGATGAGGACTCCCAATTTATTAATTGGTGAAGGGATTTCGGTTTGATAGTTCCGATGCGTTCTGTTACATTCTCGATCAGTTGCTCTCTGCATCCCGCACTATTTGCCTGACGCTTACTTCGGCCCCCTCTACCTCAACCTATCTGTCTGAACATTTCCGTAACCGTTCGCTCCCGTTCTTGCATCTAGTTGAGTTTTCTAATTTTACGCGACCCCAAAAAATCGACAGGATCCGTTAGGTTATCGCGTCTTCTGATAGTTTCGCCATTTCAAACGCTATCGAAAAAAGTCAAATGCTCGGTCTTGCTGGTGAATGGAGATTCCAATCTCTAGAATATCAAGAAAAATGTGTGGTTATGGATCGACACGATAAAGATGGGCCCAGGACCCGCAGTTGATACCAGTCCTACGCTCAGGATAAGTCAAAAAATAAAAAGAGAACACAATACCAGCAGATTACATTATGTACATGAAATTTCTTATTTCCTCCCGATTGCCTGGGCTAGAAGTGGCCGAGACAAAATGAATAAAAAGAATGCAGCAGAACGAACGATTTACTCTTCTCTTCTCATTGGTATGACCTTGAATTCCAGATTTTTCATAAATGAAATATTTTCATATGTTAGCAGTTTTTAATACTTAAAATCAACAAATGCAACCGTAGGTGCTGGGGGCTTATTACTGTTCTCGAAGGAATATACTCGCTTTTCGCATATTCATATCACGTGAATTTAGTCGCCGAAATACGGTTCTATCAAGCGAAAATGTGAAATAACTAAGCACTGCCGGCCTAGGGATTGCGTCGTTTCACGAAGGCTACTTGCCGTTGCTGACAGCTGCTTTTTATAACAAAATTTCATTCCATAAATAATCTTTTATAATTTTTGAGTAATTAGAGCATATTTATTATATCTTTATATTTTATTTTTTATTGCAAATATACACTTTAGGAAAATGTAAATAGTAGCATCATATTAAATGGGTCCGATACATCGCGCAGAGTTCGTCGAATTCTAAGTATTATACTTTATCGATTTTGCAAATAAATTACGATCACTATATTATTGATTGTGGAAAATATCAGTTTTTCCTATAACTTGCTTGCTATTCACTTTGATGTTGGCTTTTTTTCGGGCACATCATGCTTACGCATGCATACGATGGTTTTCGACCTGTAATTTCGTGTCGAGTCAACTCACGCGACCATTCTTGACTTTTCACAAGTTGACAACGATCGTAATTTGGTGAGTTACTCACTGTCTTCATTTTCGCCTCATATAATAACCGTAATAAGGCCCCTTGATCTTTAGGGTCGCGTGAAACCAGCGAACGCAACTGCATGCACGAACAAGAAGCGAACGGTTACGGAAATGCGTCGTCGCTCAGACTGCTAGGCTAGGTTGAAGTAGAGAGGCTCGAAGTAAGCGTCAGATCAAGAGACTCGGTCCAGTCTCCCGCCAAGTACAGGCAACCTGCTGTACAGGGCACGGCCCGCCGAGACTGTTTACACGAAGCATCGCTCGTACCTGTGTTTCGACTCAAATATTTTATGAACGGCTGTATGTGAGAAAAATTTATTGATACATTCACTATAGGAAT
>JARQTH010000478.1:53744-76476 GCA_030142595.1 Trachelus iudaicus | reverse complement strand
ATGAGATGATCCCAATTCGTGTTGCACTTCACCGTTTTGCACTAACTCTATGTCTTCAATGTCTTCAATGATCAAATAAATGTAGCGGACCATTGAAATGTTTAAGTATGAAGAGACCGAATCGACTAACGAGTTCCATGCAAGTTGCCTGACTACTGGCGACTGAATTCACAAGAGCAAAGAGACGAGTTCCCTGGTCAATCCTTTCTATAGATTCTGCTTTTCCACATTCTGTACGAACCATAGTAGACTTCCTTCGTTATCATCACGTCCTGGACCTCGTATTTCCTCCAGCATCTTCAGGTTGCGGAAACTCATCTTGGTAAGACGTGGGAAATTCCTCTATTTGCAGTCCCCATGGTTTCGGGTATTTCCGATGTCACTAGATCTTTCTATTCGTAAGCCAACGTGTGTTGCAGGAAAAACTTAGAAAATCGCTTATCAATTTCTAGCGTTCAATCTTCCAATCACTTTATCGCATTCACTCATATGACAATTTTACGGCATCAACATGTTTACGAATTAGATAACCATTCGGCATTTTTAATATTACATTATTTCTATCGGTTATATCTACTATAGTATATGGTCCATGGTACTGACCATCAAACTTACCCTTTCGCATCTCCTTTTTCACCCAAACCTCGTCACCTAATTGGCCTGTAAATGGTCGGGCCTTCTCGTCATAGTATCGTTTGGAATTTTCCTTCACCTTATTGATGTTTTCGCTTGCGATTTCATGAATTTCTGATAATCGCTTTATCAATTCCGATGTAAAAGAATTATAGGTGGGAAGTTTGAGCTCCGTCGAAAATTGACTTGACAGTCTCGGTAACCTCCCGTATAATTATCTCGTACGGGGTAAAATTCGTCGCCTCATGTACACTGGTATTATAAGATAATTCTGCGTATGGCAATAGCCTATCCCAATCGTCGTATTTCCCGGTGTAGTGTTTGATATACTCCGTCAGCATGATTTGGCTCCGCTCTAGAGCACCGTTCGTTTGAGGTCTATACCTGGACGTTGTAAGCTGTTCGATTTTGAATATTTTCGCGATTTCGCGTAGAAGGCTACTCGTAAATGCAGCTCTCCGGTCAGTCAATATTTGGGCCCTACAGTATCCAGGGCGACTTCATCAAAGACGTCTACAGGCGTATCTGTGATTAACATCGGTTCACGAGTCTTGACTCGTACGAGTTTCTGCTCCTAGTAGCTCTTGCAACGCCTGATAAAGTTTTGCAAGTCATTACGGAGTGACGGCCAATAAAAGCGTTCGCGAATTTTCCGGTAGGTCTTCGTTACCCCCCTCTGTCCGCCCATCAAGCTTTCGTGGAATTCGCTTAAGATGGTATTCCGGTCTTCCTACCTTGGTACTTGTATCTTGCCATAACAGATGGTCACTGCAACTTCCGAATTCGCAAATAGATCGTGAATATTGTCAACAAGCTTGCTCGCGGGCAGGCAGTCTGTATAGTCTCCGACACGAGATATTCGACGTTGTTACTTTCTGGAACCTGCTTCAAGTTACTTAACCCCTTAAAACTGTTTTCAACTTCGGTTTTTCGAAGTACCGACTTTTATGACTATACTGTAGATTTTATTCTTCCCATAAGGTGTGACTGTACGCACTAGTTCTTCCCAAATCCGCGAGTATTTTCCCAATTGACGTACTGACCCGGGTAGAAATTTGTTAGGGCTTGCCTGACCAGGATCAGGAAATGACACGGCTGGCCCTATTACGGAATGCCTGACTTAGCCCGTATCAGGCAATTTTACGGAAAATCCCATAATATAATGGAAAATCTAACTTGGCTGTAGTCAGGCGTTATTCAGAGTTGCCGTATTAGGTGTGAAATCAGGCAATACTGGAATCCCCTAATATGAGGCTATACGACATATATGTGTATATATACAGGGTGTCCCAGACCACCCGTCCACCCCTTCTAGAATGGAAAATACTGGATATTGAAAAAAATGGTTCAAACAAAAACTGTTGGGTTCTGAACGATGCACTTGATGGTGACCTTACCTGTGACCTTCAAGGTCATTTTCAAGGGTATTTCAAGATCAACTTTGTTTTTTTAAATAGGAACTCCTACTTTTAACCTTGAATTCTTAAAGAGCACGAAATTTTAAGTCAAAAGTGTTTTTAGTACTTTTTTATTAGGGGCACAGTTTCCGAGAAAAAATTCAGTAACATTTGCAATTTAACATGTGAAGCCTTTCAGGTAGTTGCAAGCCATCGGTTTCACTAGTTAAATTACAAATATTAATGAACTTTTTTTCGGAAATTATGAAACTTGAATATCTATTCGAATGACGTGGCTTGAAGTCGATACCTTAATTAAGAAAAAAATATCCATTAATTTAAGTTTGATATTCAAATTTCATAATTTCCGAAAAAAAAGTTCATTAATATTTGTAATTTAACTAGTGAAACCGATGGCTTGCAACTACCTGAAAGGCTTCACATGTTAAATTGCAAATGTTACTGAATTTTTTCTCGGAAACTGTGCCCCTAATAAAAAAGTACTAAAAACACTTTTGACTTAAAATTTCGTGCTCTTTAAGAATTCAAGGTTAAAAGTAGGAGTTCCTATTTAAAAAAACAAAGTTGATCTTGAAATACCCTTGAAAATGACCTTGAAGGTCACAGGTAAGGTCACCATCAAGTGCATCGTTCAGAACCCAACAGTTTTTGTTTCAACCATTTTTTGCAATATCCAGTATTTTCCATTCTAGAAGGGGTGGACGGGTCGTCTGGGACACCCTGTATAATGCTGATGAGATCGGCATAACTACTGTGCAAGAACCCGACAGAATAATAGCTAGACATGGTGCTCGTCAAGTAGGTTCAGTGACTTCAGCCAAGAGGGGTACTTTAGTCAGTAGTCTTTGCGGTCAATGTCATCGGAAATACTATTCCTCCATTCTTCGTCTTTCCGTGAGTGCGATAACAAGATCACTTTATCAGGAATGGACCAATAGGATCTGCTGGAAGTGCAAATCCTTCTGGCTGGATGCAGGATGAAATATTTAGGGGAGAGTGGTCCCATATCGACCCCCCAAATGGTAGCCTGAACTGTCTTCTGTTTCGTAATAAGTGCGAAGCCGCTCGTCGACGGCTGTGGTTGAATTTGTTTTATCGTTTTTTCCTGTTGTTTTTGCTTTAATTTTGCCGTTTTTCTTTCGCGTTGTGTTTTCTTTTTTTCTTATTTTTGTTGCTTTTTCTTTTTCTCTTTTTCTTGTTGTTTATCTCGTTTCGCTGTTTCCTTTGCGCTTTGTATTTTTTCTTCTTCGGCAATTCGTTCTATCTCAATGTCAGCTGTCAAAATCGATGTTCGGCCTGGCTTTCGACCTCCTCTCTTTTTCATGCTGCGCGGCGGAACTTTTGGGAAAGGCTCAAATAACTCGAGAATTGAACCGAGGAATGATGGCATGCGCTGGCTCTGGCTAAACTCCTTGCTTCGGGTTTTCTCAGCGATAATTTTGAGTACCGAGACATAAAACTATGAAACCTTCCAAGCCGGCCATTTCGTCGCGATCCCAAGAGTGTGGATAGTCGACATCCACTTTTTTGGCATATTGGTAGGCCAATGATCGCGTTTGTATTGAAGTCAATCCGAAATATATATCTGATGCTTGAAGAAGATATTTCTCAACAGAAATTTCCTGTTTTGCGCTGAGCACCTACAAAAACAATAGAAAAAAATAAGAATAAACCAAATGCAATATGCCTACATGGAACATGTTAACACAATTCAAAGCCTACCGTTTTGAAGCCTTTTGTCATAAACTTTACATCGTCCACATTCATTTCTGTCGGTCGCTCAGTTGTTTCCTCTCCTTCTGGTGTTGAATTATCATTATTTCGCCGATGCAGCAATAATGTCGATCGAGGAATTCGAAATTCACGTGCGGCTTTGCAAAGCGAACATCCCAATTTCATTGCAGCCAATGCTCGACACAAAATCGGCGGATCTCTTTTTGCGGTTTTGCGTTTGAATGCTCGTCCCATTTCTAGAAAAAGCATGTGTGATTATCGTCAGAAATAATTTTTAATCACTCATAATCACTTTCTGCCCCTCAAAAACACGCTATAAAGAATAACGATGCAAAAAAAGGGAGTCGTTTGCGGACCACCACGACTTCTTTCACATAACGACTCGCCGTTCACTGATAGCAATGAAAGCGATCTAATTTCAATAGCGTGCATTGAAGCCGAGGCCATAAGCAATCAAAATAACTTACCTTTCGATTTTTCTGCTAACCAGTAAACACTTTCAACTCAGGTTCCGTGCAGCTCAAAAATAAAGTTCCTTATTGTCAAAACACAATATGGCGCGCGAACCTCAGAACAAAAGAAGAGTTTAAATGACGACCTAGGTTCAAATTGTCAGTGGTACAACAGCGTTCCGCTAGCGCTACTGTCCATTCGCCCGCAGTGCCATCTCTGAGAAACATGGGGGGGGGGGGTCGGTATGGTACGAGCGGTCGGTATGGGACCACTCTCCCCTATTCATTTTCTGGAACACTTCAAGAAACATACAAATGCTTCTCCTTCACATAAAGTCTTACTTGTGCTTGATAACCACTCTTCGCATATTCATATTAACGGACTAGACTTTTGCAAGACGAATGGAATTGTGATGCTATCTTTCCCTCCCCACTGCTCACATAAATGCCAACCGCTTGATTGATCTGTATTCGGTCCGCTGAAGAAAGTTGTAAATTCGACCTGTCATAGATGGTTGCGAAGACACCCCGGCAAGACAATGTCAATATACGACATCTCACAATCCAACATTCAAGTTGGCTTTCGCACAAATGGGATTGTTCCATTTAATCGGCATTTGTTTACTGAACTCGATTTGGCATCTGCATTTGTGACAGATAGGCCAAATCCTGTAAATACAATCGAGGCAACTGAGGGCCCTATTCAGAATACTAGTACACCTGAGGATAAAACGCCAATACCATCATCTTCTATTTTAACCCTTTGGGCTCGGGGCGGTTTGCGCGTGGATTAATCAGCAACTCGAAGCGTTTCGTAGCGCTTTTGGTGAATTTCTTACCTCTAACTTAAAATGATTACACACATAAATTAACACATAAAACTTTTATATTTTAATATTTAATGTATCTTTACATCTTTACGAAAATAATTTCTTAAACATTAGTCTTTGTAATTTTGCTGTGTATGATATTTCATGTAACAATTGCCGAGATGCATGCCCGGCTTTTCGGGACAAGTATCACAATAGTATGTCGTTTGATGTCTTTTGCCGGGGTTATTTCTTTGAGGGCAGACTTTGCGATCTTTCCTAACTCCTGTTAGAATGTTATGCAGCTTTCCATTTAGGCGGATGTTTTCGGAATCTGAGGTTGAGGTCGAAGCTCGAACACGTGTCTGACGAAAATCTCCAGTCAATTGCCGAACTAAGGTTTTCACATACCGCAAGTGATTAAGCGGCTGTTCTCCTCTCGGTTGTTTAGTGATTTTATAAAGTATATATGAATCTATTGAGCAAATTTCCAGACCCCAAAAAAAAAAGTTTACGCCACCATTCCAAGGATTTTCTTAAGAAACAGTACGTTGAGGCTAATTGATCTGCATGATCGACACCGCCCATATGTTTTATATGATTTATTACAACATTAGGCTTTTTGACAGTATCTTCAATACCACCTCGTAAAATTCTTTTCACAGGAGTCCTTCCTGCATTATTTCAATTGGTGAAGCACTTGACAACCCTCTTGTCCTTCCATGATAAAACTAAGATATTTCCTTTGTTGTAAGCTACTGTCGATTTCTTGCGGAATTTTTTTTTATTTGATTTGGCAAATGCTTCCTATTCGTTAAGATTGTTCCTGTCACGTGGCATTTCAATTAAAATAATTCTTCAGCCAAGATAAAGCTGGTGTAATACGGATCGGTGAACATATGGTGTCCTTGACTACCAGGCACTTTCTCCAGCAACATCGTATAAAGGTGCAGTGGTATTCTTGCTGATATCGGAAGGTCGGGCCTTATCAATTTCTCCGTAATAAGCCTTCCATAATAAGGAAGAATACCACAGATATATCCAGTATTTAAATCTGCCATTGTATAAACTGTAATACCCCATTTAGTTACTTTTTTCGGGCTGTAAGTAATAGAGGAAATCCGACCTTTGAATTTGATAATGGACTCATCCACACAAATTGCTTCTCCCGTTGTAAAATACCTCAGAAGTTTAGAATTTATATAGTCAAGAAAGCAGCTTACTAGCTGTAAACGTGTTCTTGGACCTGCATCTTTTGTTGGGATTGTTTTTAGATGAAGCATCCAAAAAATATGGCTGAATCTGTCTCTGGTAAATTTGTTTAAATAAAAAGGAATGTAACTGACATCATTCCATGACCAGTACTCTTGTAAATTCTCCAATGGCGTTGTCCCCATATTTATTATGACTCCAATGAAATGCCCACATGTCTTCGATAGTTACATTCTGCCAAGTTCGCCATATCGAGTACGGTGATAGCGTCTTGTTCTCTAACTTTGTTCCAGCGTAGTTATTTGTTTCAGTAACTATTTCATTTACGAGTTCATCAGTAAAAAACAGTTTGAAAAAATTCAACGGTTCTTTCTTGTCTGCGTGTACGTGCGGTCCTGCACGAGTGTCGCCGGCTATAAATCGTATTCTCGAGGGTATTTCTTCGGATTTTGTACAACTAATACATTCAGAACTGTCGGATCGTGGGTCTTCTGCAGTATCACTATCACTGTCACATTCACTGTCTATTATTTTGATCTTACTTCATCACAATCATCATCACTGCTCGTGTTCTCTTTATCGTCAAGCTCTCTGTGTATAGCTGTAATTTCCTCGTTTAGCAACTCTAAATCAACTTCATCTTCACTCGAGCTCATTTCATTATTAAGTTCCATGGTAATGAGAATCAGAAACTTCTATTTTTCTGTTCCTTCTGCGAAGGCTGTCAAGTTTGAACTGATGCCGAAAATGCAGTCCGCTTCATGGTACCGCACTAATCGCAGATAAGAAATCCTTACATAGTTTGAAAGGGAGATTACGTCGTCTTTGTAAGATTATATACGCAGTGCTTAGGAACAAACTTCAAAGAACAAGATCACAAACATAAACAAGATATCACCAGATAATAAAACAAATAGTTATCACCGCGCATCGAATTTCCGCACCGAACAAAGTAGTGAGCGAGAGTCACCTCTCGAGGTGCGGAATTAAATCATGTGGTGAGCGAGAGTTACCTCTCGAGTGCAAAGGGTTAACTCTCGAACCACCAGAAGAGTCGGAAGAGCTTTCTAATGCACCTCTTTTTGTACAACAACAAACTGTAAATATGCCAAAGTGTTCACAAGTCCCAGACAGAGAACAAGAAAACATCATTGCAGATCCAGAACCTTTGATTACACTACCCGGACATCCAAGTAGTGGTAGTGTTGAACAAATTTCACCCAAACCCTGTACAAGTGCTTAATCCGTTCCTGTGTTGACAAATCAAACGGAAAATATCGTGACTTCGAGTACGTCACTTATGTTTTCGACGGAAGCAGTACGACCACTACCAAAAGCCCCTCCAAGGAAATTAACAAACAGGGGGCGAAAAACCAGGAAATCTACAATCTACACAGATGCACCTGAAAAAGAAGAGATAAGAAGAGAACATGAAAACAGATTGAAACGAACCAAAGCTAAGCAAGTTAAGAAACGATTAGATGGAGGAAAGACTAAAAGAAATGCTACAAACAGGAAAAAAAACTAACACGCAACATGAATCATCATCATCAGAAGACGAGGAGTGCTACTGCCTGGTTCTTATGTTAGCACATTCAGAAAGCAAACCGAGGGAAAAATGGATACCATTCACAAAATGTAAAATGTAGAAGATTGATACCCCTCACGAGAGAGGGGGAGGACTGAGCTATCTTTATAAGGCCAAAGCAGTACCAACGTGGAGGAGCGGTAGATGGTCGTCCTGAGAAGGACCGATTGGGAGGTAATTAGTGAAATGCGTGGAGCGGAGATAGACATGGCGGAATCCCGCCCTTTGACCTAGCTGGTATAGGGTCGTTATCCGGCCCGAAGAGCGTGACGATGATTTCTTTAAGTCGCTGGGGATCGTTCTTCTGGGCTAGGCGAGAGTACCCGTCCAGGTCCGTGGACACACCGTGCAGCGGTCGGAGCGTCGAGAAAACAGACGGGCCAGGAGGTTGAAGATTTTCCTGCGTAGAGATGGTGCGATGGTTGGAGAGGTTCGCCGGTCGGATGTGTAATTCCGGTGGTAGTCGAATGTTGGAGGATCGCGACGACTCGAAGAGGATCTGGCGGCTCCCAGTGGGTATTATTACCAACGCTGGTTCCAACGACTTGCCCGGGGTGCGAGGAACTTCTAATGTCGTTTGGTTCTCCTTCTCTGGATAGAGAGGTGAAGAGAGGGGCGAGGGGTTGATGGTAGGCCGCGATGCAGCGGAGGATCCAGGAGGTCGAGTGAGGCGGTGGTGTCTTCGTCCCGCGCGTTTCGGCATCGGCTGGACTCCGACGAGAGGGAAGCCGGAGAACTCGTTCCACGTCAAGGATTCAGAGCGAGCGAGGAAGTCTGCCGCTGCCGAGGGTTAAAAGAAACTAGTGGTCTCGAAGATACCACGTAGGAGCTCTTTATTTGCTTTAGAGAATCACAAGGCAAAAAATTGGGGTTTTTCTTCCCATTAATATGTAGTAATTTTCACTTAATTGTTGTTGTGTACAGTGTTTTAGTTATGAGAAACATTGGGATAAAAACCGTGAAATTGGATTACAAAACCTGACTGCATGTGAGATTAAGGCGTAAAGAAATTTAATGGAACAGAAAATTATCTAGTATACGCGTTACTGGATTCGGAAAAGTCTTTGGACTAGTCTTTGTAGCTCAATTTTGCCCGACAACCGATCCAGCTTGTTCCCTAGGGTATGTAATAAAGAATCCGTACCTAGGCCAGATTGCGAATATTACAGCAAATCTAACACTCTAACGGTTAGAGCTACGAGTGACAATGTGCAGTCCGATCTTTCGCGCGTGAAGCTAAACGATTTTATGAGTGTCAGTACCATGACTTTGACTGCTTATGTAGTCAATTTTCGCTGATGCTCTTAGATATGGTTAGGACCTTAGGAATGCACTCAACTAAGCAGCTGGGTATATGACACTGGCAGTGCACTAGGTAACGTGCTAAATCTACAATTCTATTGACTGTTGGCTATGATGTTCTGTTTCGGAAATGATGACCGATACTATACGTAACAATAGCGTCCTATAGAATTATATGAAACACAAAAGTAAAAATTTTTTGTAAAATTTATGAGTATAGATTCTATATGAACTAAAAAAATCATTAATTTATTAATATAAATTAATTAAGTGGCTGTTTAAACAAAAAAGTTGATTTCTTTTCAATAATTTTCGTTTTTTTTAATAACTTTTTTTAGCGGAAATTTTTATCAAACTTTTTAGTTTAAAAAGATGGCAATTTGATAAGCTTTAATTTAAAATAAAAAGCAAGTGGATCCGTTGAGTAGTTTTTTTTAATCGTGCACGCTGTTTTGAAAAAAATCGTTTCGAGAAAACCGCGTTTGAATTTTTCGTACAGTAAAATAGTTGATAAAAACTTATTATCGTTTATTTATCTAAACTTTTTGGTCAATCTGCTTCCTCTGCTCTATAAGAAAGTCCCTCCTCTTTTTCATATAATTCCTTTGATTCAATTTTTTGTTGGTGATAGCAGCATACTTCCATCCCCCCCCCCCCCCGCCCTTGCGCCCCATCGACCATTGGAGATTCCTACCTGCCGTTCTGCTCGCAGCGCCCGGAGCACGCGCACTGCACATGGATATTTCGACCTTTTACAGTTCGAATTCAGACTTGGGGCTTTAGGAGCATATTCTATGCATGAAATACTTTTGATGTAAGCAAAAAAAAAATAGATTTTTTGACCCTCTAATGTAGGCGCCCCCATTTACAGAATGGTGTGAGAAGAATGGAATAAGTCACACATTAAATTCACCACGGCATCCGCAAGCTAATGGGCAAGTGGAGCGGATGATATTCACGCTAGTTCTCATACTACAAACAAGCTTAACTGACGAAAATGGCCGAGACTGGGACTCCAAACTCGCGACTGTGCTGCGAGACCTGAGTGACGCCCCTAACGCAATCACGGAAAAGAGCGCCTTTGAAGCATTATATGGCGTGACGTTACATTTGGAATGCCCCGTCACTAGGTGTAGAATACTTTTTGTAATGTTGCGAGATGGATCCACGTCTAGGCAAGGTACTCGCGCTGACTACCGACGCTCCAGGGTCACTAAAGGGTTCATTAGAGAAACATTTATTAATTGTACTCCGTTTATATCATTGTTCGACTCGGCACGGCCGACCATCGGATCTCATGACGTTTCCCGGTACACGGGAGGACCAACTGACGAAAGGAAGGAAGGTGGACATACCGGGGATGCTATCGGATGAAGGGGTCCCTGGATCTCTAGAAGGGCGAGTGGCACGGGAATAGGACCGCGAAGCTTTGGGTTCGACCACCAGAAGAGCCGGTATGAAGCACCAACAACTCGAGGGAAGCTGCCGAGGAGGGTCGAAGGAGAACCGACACCGTCAGGCCAGTATTACCGCGTCAGAAAATAGCGAGTGACGATAGGCATAGCCACGTACGGCGGCACCACCCAGCTACATCCCATCGACGACGGGAAGCCATTGCCCTAAGACCGTAACAGGGTACGGAGGGCCCAAGAAGAGTCCCGAACAACCGGACCATGCGGAGGCGAAAGCCGTCAGACGTCCCGACTCCCGGAGGACGCTCCGAGGGGTCAGGAAACGACCTGGAAGCCAGATCGCTACCGGTGTCAACCATCGCGAGGCCAATGCGGTAAAGTCTGCCACCCTAGTGTACCGTAATGGGCATTATACCAGGCGACTTCCCGTATCTCGACGATGCTACCGTTATCCCGAGAGGAGGGAAAATACCGAATGTTGACACCACCCTGGACGGAGGACAGATGGGACGACCGCCGCTTCGAACCCAGTACAGGATCGGCGAAAGAACATCCCGTAGTTTAAACTTCGCGCGATACCAGGGACCCTGAAGTCGTCATTCATTGTAGTATCGTCACAGCGAGTGCCTAGTTTTCTTGTAGTAGCTATAGATTCAGTGAATTGCCGAAGTATTAACTAATATCCGAAGGCGATCCCGTTACTTTGTGAGGTAAGCCCTTACGTTACCTTTAATATTCACGGTAATAACGAGCCAGCATCGTATAAGTAGAGTCAGTAGTGTGTTGCCCGGAATCGGCAACGATTCCGGTGACGTATTTTGAATATTCCCGTCCGGTAATTACCTACCGTTTGACGAGTACCGTATGCTGAGGCTTCGTGCCCTAATTTTCTCTGATTTGACGTGATTACTGTATGTTTAATTATTTTATATTGCTTCTTTCATTTATATTGGTTAAAGTGTGTACCCTGGAGTGTCCCTTACGGATGAATCCGGTGTCTACCGCTTCCCAGTAAACTGCGTATGGTAATTTTATTTGTGTATTTCTTTCATACTTTTCTCGGTTCGCACCTTATATTTTGTGGGTGCTAGTGTATTGCGTTCAGGCCCGTTGGCCGAAGAGTAAAATTTTGATTACCGGGATCGTTCTATGATTATTTATTTCTGCTTGTAAATCGGATATTTGGTGTTCGCCCGGGACGATACCCGTCGTTTTCTTGTACTAATACTACTCGTTCTCCCGCGCGCCCGGACGATTCGCCCTTAGTGGGTCGCGAATTTCTTAGGATAATCTATACTTCATAATTTATAATTGATAATTATTCTGGCCTTCTGCCGTCAAGGTCCCGTTACAGCGACCGCCAATTGTTTCTTAATCTATTACTTTGTGTTGGTGTTGTTTCGATTTTATTGGTAACGTCGAAGCTACCGCGGTGTCATGTACTTTCCCTTTTAAGGGACCCCAACTCTGAATATATTTTCTAGTCATTTTGTTATTGTTATAAATTCTCGAGCTTTTATTTTTCATGTGCGAAACCTTCCCGTGTGTGTGTGCATTCGCAAGACCAGCCCTTTTATCATTCCCGTGGGCTGAGTAGCCAGGTTTTCGCGAAGGATTCACCGGCGGTGCTGCGACATCTCTTCGATGTCTGGCGCCCAGTACCTGTGACGAATCTCGATTTTTCTAGGAAACGCGTGTCGTACCTAAGATCTTACCGGGCACCGGCCGGAATTCCTCCAATTATTCTGACGTCGAATTAAGGTATCGGTATTATTTTTCTTTATTCCCGTTCGTAATTATCGGTCACAATGAATATTCAGCACAGCGAGGCGAGGGCTGATTGCAACAAATCACCAACGAAAGCAGAGCGTATACTTCGCCGCAAGACGTACAGCAGGAAATACGGAAACGCATCATCACGGAACAGGAGAAAATGAAGCAATGTTACGACTGGAACCGAGCTAAAGGGACGATATTGAAAGAGGGCGACATTTTCTTCATGAAAACTAATCCCGTAGCGACGGGTGAATCGAAGAAGCTACAAGAAAATTTCAGAGGCCCTCTTGTAATTACGGAAAGATTTCCTGGGGACGTATAAAATTACAGAATTGCGAGAGAAAAACGGCCACAAATATTTCTCCACGGCGCACGTGACCCATCTGATAATATGGAAACCATACCACGACGACAATGACCTGCACGACGAAGAAGAGGTCAAACGTGACGAAAAGGATATTATGAACATGGAAGAAAATTATGAACCTGAAAATAAGGAATATGAAAGAAGTTATCTATAGGACAAACACGGCGAACGGACAGAATCGGACGCCCACCAGTCCGACTACGGGACTACTCCACGAGGAACAGTCCTCGAGGACGAGGAAAGAAAAGAATGACCAAGTATTAATGATGTAAACCGTTCGCAGGCCAAATGGGCATTGGCGACGGGGCAGTGAATAGGCAAACAACGCGCGAATAACTCAGGGCGGTGATAGACGCGTTCAATCGGCCAACCACCCTATTGGTTACGGTTTCACGAAGGATCACGGGGATAGTGGAACCTCAAGAAGAAGACGGGATTGTGGGTGGGGGAGGGGGGGAAGTAGGGACGAAGAAAAAACTTCGTGGCGCGTATTAACGGGGCTAGGACACAGCCACCTCAAGAGAATCGAGGTGACGAGAAAAAAATGAGGTACGGATCCACCGAACGACGGGGACGCAAACAGGAGAAAGACAAGGCAGTGGAACGCGTGGAGGTGCTGCCATTTAGATATTTGTCGTACTATTCATTACGTTTATTCAGTTTAACAAATAAATACTACGTTTGGTTACTACATTATCAATATACGGGAAGTCTTGTTTATTGGGCCCTGTGCCGTGTCAGTCACGAGATCCTAGCTCCCCACCTTTCTGACAGAGACGAGATACACTTTAATAGATGCGAAAAGTAGCTTCACGTACAAAGTGTATTTGTTTGTGTTGTGACTCGTAAATTACCAACACCATTCAGAATACAAATAGGTAAAGAAGGCAATGCAGTCAGCACCATCTGTCGTGTAAAAAAGTAGATGGACATGCGCAGACGATGATGACGACGACGACGACGGACCTGAATTATACTTCGAGCCTCGTCCTTCGAAGATCAATGTATTAGTAGTTGTGACGTCCTGATCGTCGCCACTATCGTTTACGCGGCAGATTCGACTGCGTGAATCTGGTGAGGTGGGTTCGTTAGCCACCAAAGCTCTGATGAGCACTCCAACGGTGTTCAATCCTCGGTATATGTATAAGTTGATTTCTGATACGATGATGTGATGGGTTTTAACTGTATAAAAGCTTTAGAAATAAAAATGCAGGTGCTGTTGGAGTGCACTGCAACTAACTTTATTTGCTTTAATTATAATGCGATTTAGTGTAAATCAATCTATCTTAACTGGACTCTATCTAATTGACTACGATACAGACTCGAAGTACACCCTTCGAGACCAGAAAACGAGCTGCCTTCTGGAGCCCAAGGGGTATAGTCCTTTATACTTCTCATGCATGCATCCACACTCATACACATTCATACGTACTACCCTTTGTGGAGGGCCAGTGTGTGGCGCCTTGCTGTCCGGGCCCAAGATCGAGGGCCTTGTCTTACGCACAAAGGGCTCATGCACACCCTATCCTTAGTTTATTTGGAGGAAGCATATGGACACTGTCATCTCTGAACCGAACATTCCGCTAGCCCGTCGATCCTCTCAAGTAACTCGATTTATTGCCAGCTCTGAGAGTTCCTGCGAAATTCACTCGGTTGGGTGGTCCATGCCTACATTCTTTGTAGCCCATATGTTTATACACGTGTAGGGGCTAGAAAGCTTTCTCCGAATTGTTTAGAATATACCTTATTTATGCGTTAATGACAGACTGAGAAAATGGAAGCATTGAATTCTGATTTGGAGACAGAAATCGTGATTCCACTTTAATCCCTCATTTGAACTCGCCGCTCAATTCTAGTGAGATTATTGATAACTGGGCGGCGACATAACATAGTAGTTCCTAGGGAGTTTCACAACGTTTGAAAGCTAGGGGAAAAGAATAGTTGGTACTCTTGCTTTCCCCCTCCTTCCGCTTGTGCGCTGGCTTCTTTATTGGTTATCGTTGTGCGGGAGAATTCGCACCATGAGAGAGCTTTGTATACAGAGTGTCCCCAAAAGTTATAATCCTTCGAGTGTAGGGAGGTAGCTGGGGCCCCTCCGAACGCACCTGTGAAGTTTCAGGTTCCAATTCACAATAGTGTTGAAACGAGAACCGATTAAAGTTTACCAATCAGGTGAGACGTCGGTATCACACAGATACACAGCGTCGGAAGATCTGAGTGAAACTGCTGTGTTCTTTTTTTCAATTCAGCCCGACGCGAAGTCATGGCTATTAGGTATCACTTGTTGAGAAGAGTCACGCACTAACTGAAAACTGCATTGTTCTATGATAATTTAGGAAATAATAAGCATCTGTCGCAGTAGTTAAATCTGAAATCTGTCACCTACAAGTATTATGTAACTTGGTGTAGACGATAAAAGCGTATCAGAATAAAACGTGGAAGAAGTCCTGGAAAAAAATACAAGTAAAAGTATCAGTAAAAGTCCCTACAAAAGTATCGGTGGGCAGAAGAGTCTTTATATCTCCAACCTTGATCAAACAAGTAAGACCAATTGTAGACAAAATAGGAACACACGAGTGGTTATATGGCACAAAGTTGTCACAAAAGATCAGGGACGCGAAAACGATAGAGAAAACCAGTCAAAACTTTAAAACACAAGCAACAGTAGTGAAGAAACAGTCTCGGAGACAAAGTTCTTTAAACTGGCGAAGCCCTCTTGCAAAACCAAAGCAAGTGGGCGAATACTCAAGATACAACACAAGAACGGGAGCAAGCGCGTATCACAAGGGACAGAATCATCAGAGGACATTCCAGAATCGGGACCAGGTCAAGTAGAGAACAAGAAGTCGTCAAAGTCAATAAAGCAGAAGGTAAGGACAAAAGCGGGGAAATTAAAGGAACGAGTGGGAGAATGGGAAAAAATAACAAGCGACAGAGTCATTATTGAATGCATAAAGGGATACAAAATAAGGTTTGACAGCCCTCCGGCCCAAGGAAATACACCAGTGCAACCAAACTACTCGAAGGAAGAACTGCAGGAAATTCAGGAGGCTATAGACTCGCTACTAGGAAAGGGAGCAATTTTACAGTGTAGGGCCTGCGAAGGACAATTCTTGTCGCCGAATTTTTTGAGACCGAAGATAGATGGTTAAAAAAGATTTATCATAAATATAAAAATGCTGAATGAATCTATCTCGACAGCACACTTTAAAATGGAAGATAAGAAAACAGCACACAACCTCATATCACCGAACGATTTTCTGGCAACACTAGACATAACGGATGCATACTTTGCAGTAAACATGCACAGCTCGTGCAGGAAATACTTTCGATTTCAATTTTCTAATCGCTTATATGAATTCACTTGCCTCCCATTTGGTTTCTGCACAGCCCCAATAATCTTTACCAAAATAATGAAACCTGTAGACAATAACCTGCGTGTCAGAGGCTTATTATGAACAATATACATAGACGACTTGCTGCTGATATGAGAAAGTTATAGGTCATGCCTTTACAACATTCGAGAAACCATCACACTACTATCGAGGTTAGGGTTCACCATCAACTATCGAAAGAGTTGCTTGGCACCAAGCAAACTCTGCACATACCTAGGATTTGTACTGGACACAGAAAAATACATAGGTCCTTACTCATACCTCTCGTTTAGCGTTAAGAGACGTCTATTAGTCAGTAAACACAATAGGTAAGAGAGACTAATAGACGTCTCTTAACGCTAAAAGAGAGGTATGAGTAAGGACCATAGTAGATTTGATGGACAGGAGAAGGGACCGAGTGAAACAAATACTTGACAAGTTCATAATCGGTAATCAATACAAAGTGAGAGAAGTAGCCCAACTCCTAGGGACCCTGGTGTCGTGTTGGCCGGGAGTCGCATACAGTAGCGTGTACTGCAAATGACTAGAAAGAGAAAAATATTTAGCATTATGGGTAAACGACGGATATTTCGACAAGACGATGACTCTTAAAGGCTTAAAGACTCGCTAAAAGGTTGGGGAGCACATTGCAGAGGGGTGAGTACGCAAGGTTTCTGGAATCAAAGGGAAAAAACTCATCATATAAACTACCTCGAACTAATAGCGGCATTCTTCGCACTGAAAAGCTTTGCGGGCCAGGAGCATAACTGTGAGATCCTATTAAGAATGGATAATACGACTGCTATATCTTATATTAATAAAACAGGCGGGATTCAATATCCCAGGCTCAACAAAATTACAAGGGAGTTCTGGCAATGGTGCGAGAAGAAAAATATATGGGTATACGCCACATACATATCTTCAAAAGAGAATGTAGAAGCAGATAAGGCTTCGCGATCTTTCAATATAGATATTGAATGGGAACTCGCCGACTGGGCATTCAGCAGAATCGCCCAAAATTTCGAAACTTATGAGATAGACCTCTTTGCCACTAGAATAAACAGGAAATGCAGAAGATTCTGCTCATGGAGCCCAGACCCAGAAGCGTATGCGGTAGATGCATTCTCAATATCATGGGGGGACAAGTACTTCTCTGCCTTCCCTCCGTTCGCACTAATATTACCCACCCTTAAGAAGATTATACATGACGGGGCCAAGGGAACAATCATTGTACCGAAATGGTCCACACAACCATGGTATCCATTGTTCCAGAAACTCTTAGTTAGTAAACAGGTCACGCTCAAACCAGATTTAGAACTATTACTGTGTCCTTGCAGGAAACAACGACATCCGTTAGCGGCTCAGCTAACGATGACAGCAGGGATTGTATTCGGAAAGCGTACTCGTCGCGGGGGTTTTCACTTGAAGTAGCCTCCATTTTAGCAGACTCGGTAGCAGCATCAACGCTCAAATAATACAGCGGACCACTGAGAGACTGGTAGATATTCTGCAGACTGAACAAAATAAACCCATTCCAAGCAGATGACAAGATAATCCTGGAATTCCTGGTGAAAAAATTTAAAGGGGATGCATCATACGGGTCACTAAACTCGACAAGATCAGCCGTCTCACTAATCTTGCTTAATAGCATATCCAACAGTCAACCGATCAAGAGGTTCATCAAATCAGTTTTCAGGAAAAGGCCACCAAGGGCCAGATATGAAGTCACCTCGGATGTCAACACCGTCCTGTGGCGGGATTCTGTAACTCTCAACCGACAATTCTCGGTATCGTTAACTAACGATAGTGGTCGCTTGCGCCAGCGTCGCTACCTACGTTGGGTGATTCTGTAACTTCCTTATACCGATAATTATCGATGAAAAATCTTGTTCGAAGGCAGCGACAAAATTCGATACCCGTTCATTGGCAACGTTGCTCTTTTGGATTATCCCTAACCAAATTCTAGTGATATCTACAGGAATTTGTAAACACATGAAAACTTCAGAAAAAGATATTGAGCCATTTTTAAATATAAGCAAACGATCATAAAGAACAAAGAAACGTTCAATATGATTCGCTAGTCACCAAAGCTCTGATGAGCACCCCAACGGTGTTCAATCCTCTGTATACAGGGTGTCCTCATCAGAGCATCAGTGGCGACGATCAGGATGTCACAACTACTACTACATTGATCTTCTCGAACGAGGCTCTTCGTACAATTACGATCGAACTTCACAGATAAGTTCGTTTGATCGTACAAATAAAATCATTTTGCTAGCCATATAAGAATACTCCCTCATCTCGTACACTAATCATATTGAACTTAGTGGCAGTCGATTCAGAACCCTCGATTTCTATAGTGAATGTATCAATAACTTTTTCTCACACATAGCTGTTCATAAGATATTTGAGTCGAAACACAGGTGCAAGAGATGCTTCGAGGCTGTACGGCGGGTCACCTGTACTTGGCGCGAGACTCAACCGAGTCTCTTGATAACCAGAGTGCCATATGTCTTACAAAGAATCCTGTTTCACATACGTGTGAAACACATTGATGTTCGATTCCATTACGATTCCAAACAAACAACAAGCGGACATCCTAACGAAACCGTTGCCTCGACAGCACTTCCAGCGCAATCGCGATGGACTCGGGGTCCGCGGAAATGAGCGTCGAGCCGAAGAAGAAATCGACAATAGTCGATAAAGCCAAAGCGGGAGTGTTAAAGAAATTGTCTCTACCAACCTAATCGGTATAGTCCCATTTGGAGATAGGGGAACCAAAACCTTCCTTATTTCTTTTCTATTTTCCTTATGTTGCCCACATTGGCTTTGGGTTGTTATAAAAAAACCACGTTTTTCCTTTCTACAATATTCTCTTGTCGAATAAATCGTTTTTTCCTATCGCACATTCTGAGTGGAAATCTACTACATCCTAAGTTTCCTAACAGTATCAATTAATTTTTTCACGTGTCATAAAAGAGTTGAAATATTTAAAAAAGGAAATTCCCGCACTTATATTATTTCAAACTTCCCGGTCTCATTGCGCTATTTCTATACTAATATAGAACCTCAATGAAGTAGGCCGGACAACTTTAACTTTTTAACTTTTTATCATACCTAATCGATTGGTGGTCGTTTGGTGGTCATTGGTGGCCTAATTAAAACATTTGATGGTCAGTCATTCTTTTATAATCAAATAATCAAAACTTGACTATGAAGTTAGCCAAAAAATACTTTTGTTTTCAACGAATTAGTTTTTCAGGTGCTCAATCGATGCGTAATCGTTTGGTGGTAACGAATATCATAATTAAAACATTTGGTGGTCGTTAGTTTTCGTATAAATTAAAAAAAAACGAAGCAGTCTAGTTAGACTGGTTATGGGTGTATGAACACACATTTACGGTCGATAAAACAGATATTTCTAAACAGATTGTCCTCTCGAAAGAATTAATCAATGCAAAATCGCTAGCCGATGATTGGTAGTCTAATTAAAACATTTGGTGGTCATCATCGAAACACATTTTACGTGATAAAACTTATAATTCTAAACCGATCTTGCTCGACAAGATCCCGGCTAACAGCTATTCACTTCTCGTATTTTCACTACATTAGAATTACACCATCTACTCCACTGAAATATAGGTATACTGGAACGCATACGCCTGTATTCGAAGGTAACCCGGCGAGCGCGCAACTGTCTCACTTACCTCCTGTAGGAGGTTGTTCTTTTGGAATTGAACTGCGCATGTGGTGTACAAGCCCTGCGGAAATGTTGTCCTCCCGACATCAGTGCCTGCCTTGGTGCGATGGAATGAGCACTGAAATACAAGTACAGTGGAGACTCAATTAACCGGACTAATTGTTGTCGTAAGTCATTCGGATAATCGAAAATCCGGATAATCGTATGTATGAAGAAAAGCGATTTTTGTAATACATATGTATTAACTCTAGAAAGATAACCTACGTCGCCCACGTATGGTTATCTTTTAGGTACATTGTCATATGGTATCTTTCTAGGATTAATACGTAATGTTAGATGTTTATTCAAAACAACAAAAACAAATTAAACTTATTAAAATCAACAACATAGGACAGTCGCTGTAGTTTAATTTTTTTTAAAAATATTTGGTAATTGTCATTTGACGTAAACAAATTTCAGATTGCAATTTTTAGATACCATTTTTTTTTTAACTAGACTACAAAGATATTTGCTCGCGATTGACAATCCGGATAATCACAAATCCGTATAACCGAGTTCCGGATAATCGAGTCTCCACTGTACATGTAAATCCTATGTAGGTTCCATCATATAGATGTAGAACCTTATAAAAACAAAAAAAAATATTTAGCAGGCTTCGAAATAAAATATATGTGACACTATTTCAGGTTACGTTATGTTGGCTTAGTCCTCTCCGTGCGCACTGCTTTATCCCGGCTTAAACTTTTTCAGAGACTGTACAGTGTGTGATACAAACAGCCTACTACACTCGCCCGTGTCCTTGCTATCTCTCTCTGCTCGTCCCCGCCACTGCCGTACGCATTCCAGTATACTTATAGTTCAGTCATCCATGATACAAATAGCTTAATGACTAACATATATTTTTAGGATATTATTAGTACGTTCAAAGTAAGTATTTTGGAATTTCTGGCACAGACCCGCCAAGTAGTACTCGATAAGGAATCATCTTCCTTCCTTCCTTTCCTTATGGCTGTATCCCCAATGGGGGACATGTGCCAGTAACTGGTCCTAATAATCAAGGATTGAAAGTTCGACACTAGATGGCGATGTACCTTGCGAAACGGGCCTTATTCAAGTCAGCGTGAGGACGTACAAAGTTTATACACCGAATCCGAACAGTGTGGGGCGAAATCCGTATAAATACTCACTTAAGTTTTCATGTGAAAACCCATTGGTGAATGCCGCTGGGAGCTGGGCGCGAACCATAAGGAATCACCTAAAGTTTCATAAATTGTTGAATGACCATTAAATCATAATCAACTACCGGAAGCAGTAGTAATGTAACAGAGCAGCAAAAACCTTATAGGAAATTTTGAAAACACAAATAAAATGATGGGCCAGTGCTAAATCACATAATTAAATACTTGGCCTCAATAATATGCGGCGTGTTCCGATATACGCTTTCAGTACTGGCAGCACTGTGTCTTCGTTCCGTTATAGGCTTGCAGAACACTATAGCAGTGTCTAGTAACTTTGATGACGTCATAGATTTACCAAATATTTTACTGCGAGCGCCTGACCATACGAGGGTTAGGCGCTCACAGTAATATGGGAAATGACATCCGCTTCCGGTGAAATTAGCGGGAAAGAATGGGAAAAGGATCAGAAGAATATGGATACTGCAATGGATACCGAAATCAGAGATGCTGAAATGGATACTGAAATCGTATTAATCGGTGCAGGAACAAATATATCTTACAATATTAATATATCGCAAGCGTCGCTCGAAAAAACAAGAAATTGTAAGTGAACAAATTTTTCAACCGAATACTCACCTCGTGAATTTTTGTCAGAGAAATGTTATTATAACACTAATTTAAAATAATAAATTTTTATTCCGTATAACTACTGTCTTACAGTGCTGCATGCTTTCGACGCTGAGTGGCGCCACTGTTATTAATATGCAGGCTGCAGACACTTTCCGTGTTCCGTTATCCAATTTGAACAGTGCAACTGATAAAAACGGAACGGTTCTACAGTATACAGTAATGACGTCATTTACACAGTACTGAAAGCGTATATCGGAACACGCCGATGATTTCAATACTTTTTATTGGAGGAATTCACAGCACTCCTGTACTTGGCATAGTTTTTTACACGTAAGTGTTTTTTGGGAGATTTGATCTTTTAGGGCATAGGAATTACAAGAGCAAATACCCAGTCACTTAAATGGTAGGAATAAATGAAATATAATTCATTTTTATTAATATACTTATTACATGTGGTGAATTATGATTCGATTGTGTGTAATATTCATCTTATTTTGTATTGGAAATTGTTCCACAGGTGATCAAGTATTTCAGAATTGAATCTTCTTTGGTGTAAGCTTGAATTGCGACGAATGTTTGGCGTGGTTTGGCGCCAAATTTAGCTCGGAACCAAGCGATGTAACCACAGATGAATAGGGAGATTGCCAATGGGCCGATATTCTTGAAACCAATTTTATTTTGGACTAAACGCACCACCTGAGCGGAGGGCCGTGGAACCATACCCACGTTTTTGATTGGTCGAGCGTACCTACTAGACTACTCTAAGCAAACTCCAAATGTAATATAGGTTGCTGTTTGCTATGATAACTAAATAGCATACATGCATGGTAACGAGTCAACGTAAGAGAGTCTCAGGTTCGAGACCCGATTGTTATTATTTTTTTATTCATGAACTTTGCTTATTGAATCTATTAAGGTAAATCAGAGACCTTTCATATTTTGCAACTTTATATGCCTTTATTCATATAAGTAAATCATTACATACATGTATTGTCATTGTAATTTTGTTATTTTTGCTATTAATTACGATATTATCATAATCGTAAGAGTTATAAAGAAAATATATAAACATTGTGAAGGAATTAAAATTATCTTAAATTATCAATTATCAATTATCTTAAAATCTAAGGTAGGGATCACGTAGTCC
>JARQTH010000478.1:2529-30641 GCA_030142595.1 Trachelus iudaicus | reverse complement strand
TGCGGGAGGGTACTCGGGGGACCCCCAGCCATCACCCACTTTCGGGTGTAAAAGTAATTCTGGGACACCCTGTATACACACATGCATAGCTAAAGGCTCTGCATGTGCCAAATCACTGTGGAAAAATTACGGTTAACCTAAGGAGACTTCTTGTGACTGTATTACACAATGTAGGTACACAAGAAAATCAATCAGTAATCAACCTGAACAGTTCATTTACACCACTATGAAAGAAAGGACTGCTCAAAAACGTCTTAATAACACCACAAAACTTTGAAAATACTCGAGCCGAAATAAACAAGTACAATCGTCGTAACAGTACCGAGTCCAAAGAAAGAGAGAAAGAGGGAGAAAGAATCTCATCTAGGCTACGTAACCTAAAATTTGTTAAGGCAGTAGTTAATCGCAGTTCAGAAGTTAATCAGTCGAGGTCGGTCAGAAGACACAGCAGCCTTTAACCTAACAAAAAATGTCTGTTTGAATCCAGAGTGCAAGTCCAGATTCTGAGTCCATTCTAAGTCTGTTGTCGCTACTTTGAGAGTTTGTAGCATCATTTGGTTAATCTTATACACCTTATTGAAAATCCTCTTAATAACTGTAAGCTACTTTTTATTTTCTTTGCATTAGGAATATCGTATTGAATTTATTGCGATCCGTACTCATCAATCCCTAAAATCTCCTCTAATTCATCATTTTTTAAAAACATATGCTTATTTGATTGAACACTTGCAAGGGAACGTTATTCAAGATCAGGTATAGGTATCATACTGTAAGTGTGATAAGAGTTAAGTTTTATTGTGTTCCATTACAATTTCAATTAGTTAACGATCTAATTTTTTTACATAACTATCGCCATACTCAATTCAAGGATTATTTCAATATTTTACAATTGTTCTCAATATATTTTTATCTTAGACTGATAATTTTATGTTCAACCTAAAAGTAAAACGTTATCTATCCTTGATACGGATCCAAATACCCGCAATGGCCGGTTTCTTTACCTTCGGATAAGTTTCCGATAACTTTATACGGAAGATATCTCTTAGTATAGATGATAGCTATCCGTTAGATAAAAATTATCCGAAGGTGAAGACAACAGACATAAAGCTTGTAGTTTTTGAGTTCGCATCAACCGTCGATAACTGCTCGACCTTTATCTACAAGTTACATGACTCTTAACGTCTTAAGGTTTTGTCATGTAAATTAATTTTCGTCAGGTTTTTTCATAAATTTTATGCCTAAATCTTTGAAATAATACCTTTAAAATGAACCTAATTTGATTAAGATGGACCGTTCAGAAGTATGCGAAAATAATGTCAAAATTTATAGTTTTTATATGGATTCCCAATGTAGTAAGTATACGGCAAACACATTTCGTTTTTTTTTTTTCATCTAAACGAGTTGCGAGATGTTGATAAAAAAAATGTGCAATGATTTAATATAAAGAGATGAAATAAAATTTTCTAAATTGTATACCATTTCATTTTTAAGATATTAATAGTTAAAACGAAAAATTCGTCAAAGATTGTCGCCCGTGCCAACTGCGATGAATGGCGTAGCAACAGTGCGATCTGCCCAAACCATGTGCCTGGAGTGAAACGCGCGCAAACTTATCAAATAATTCGACATCATCGACGTTAAATTGAAGAAGTAGATTCAGAATCTTGTTATGCCCAATGGTTTGCTTGTATTCATTGTTTATTATTTGAAATAAAAACCTGTTATGAAATCTCAATATGAACGAAAAGACAACGCAAAGAAGATAGAAAAAGTAACAAATACATAAATATTTAATAAATATTAACAATAATAAAATTGATGAATCACTCATTTGATTCAAGGAAGGAAACAATTTTTTTAATAAACTTTTTGTCTTTAATAACTCGTGGTTTACCATCACATGCAACGTTGTCACTATCGTGACCGTTGTGTGTCTCCATATAGATGAAACGGATATTTCAATGTGTTTGAGAAAAATGATTTGTACGCTTTCAAAAGTACATCCATTTTAAACTTACTTTAATGCCATCCACGTTAATTAGTAACCCTAAATTTATTTTTCAAAGGATATTTCATTGCAGTATTATCATGGATATTGAGTGTCTCTGTTCTTTTCTTGAATAAACTTTTTAACACGACTGTCGCGCGACACTACCTTAAGGCGCAAGTAACAGGTCGATTCCCGGTAATATTCTGGAAGGAGGCGACCCTAAGTGTTAACCCCTAAGCAGACCACTTAAAAATCGATAAAGTAGAATGAATCGGTTTTTAATTTCCTACTTTATCGATAGTATGCAATCGTTATTTGGCTTTACAATATAATTATTACTGTACATTTGACGAATATTTATATGAAATTTGGAATCTACTTACCGAATAAATATTTGAACAAAACGTTTTAGGAAATGCATAGGCTCTTTGGTTGTCAAGCTATACAAAACAAAAAGTAAGAATTTAAGAATTTCAAACTTTTTGAAAATCTGTTTGAATCTGAATAAAATCTTACATGATAAAATTTTAAGAAATTATTCTTCTTATAGTGGTATTTGTAATTCCATCTTATAGAATATTTAATAATGTGAAATCTCATTATTTTATTTTGTATATTATTTCATTATCTCAATCTAATTATCTGATTAATCTGTAGGTAACACGTCCTTAACCACCGAAAGAAATATCATAGCTTCATTAAATTATAATGCATAATAAAATAATTCTGTATCCAATAAACCTATTAATTTCTTCCTTTCAGTAAATATTTATATTTTATATATAATTTATATACAGATTATATATGCCCGTTTATATATATAAAATATTATATATAATTTATATATTATTTATATGCAGGGTATCCTGTCTAACGAGTCGAATACGATTGTGACTTCGCTCGAGTAAAGAGACGCCCGTGCTTCCCCACTAATCGAGATTTCAATTCGGTTAAGAAATGAAAAATGTGACTGAACTCCCATCCTCATCAAACCATAAGAGTAACGAATAATAGGGGATGCGTGAACGTGATTTCGCTCGGACAATGCCACAACTTTATTCGACTCGTTAAATAGAACATCCTGTACATACAATATTTTCACATGGGAAATGGAATACTGATTTATCGATATGTTTGATCTGCTGCAGATGATTAATATTGATGCCCAGCATCGGTACCACTGAGTACGAAAACATATGTTGAAGAAGATACAGTCGTTTTCAGTAGAAAACCCTAGAGTCCATCTGTTTTCCGGCACCCTCGAGGAAAACACATTCTATAAATCATAGCCTACACAGCCTGCAATTGCAGAACTTCTATGAAAAAAGCATTTTCTTAAATGCTATAGGAATGTCTTTAGTATGAATTAATGTGTATGTTTCGTGTTCCATTCGCATTTACCAAACTACGCATCAATTCACCTACTAATGTAACCTAAAAATATATTCAATATTGTAAGACGACAAGACTCGAAACTTTTATTACCATATTATAAGTGCACAAAACATCTTAAAAATATATAATATACTTAGGATACGTTAAGATCAATAGATTATAACTTATAAAAGAGCAGATCTTTTCACAATTGGAATTTCTGTGCTACTCGTAATATTTAACGTGAAGGTTCAGAACCTTTTCATGTATTCCTCGATAAGTAAGAGTGTAAGTGAACAACAACGCTGACTTATCTGCAAACGGGAAAATTAGCCAATTTGCCCATTACACGTCTCAAGATATCTATCAATAAGACTGTTTTGATTTCTTCAGAGATCTCGCCGTGTGTGACGGCTTCTGTCTTATTATCTTATTGGATTTTGAGTAGGTCATTGGCTCATTGACTCATCTGATCGAACCTACCGCTTTTGCCTGTAGTTTTCATACTAAAAGATTTCTCTGAGGAAGCACTTATAGTTACGTGGTTACTTTCTTCCCCGCGTTTTTTCCGCGAATATCATCCGTTTCCGAATTTTCGTCAACGTACATTTTTTCGGATGAAAATCTTTGGACTATAATCACCGTCATCTGCAACACCTCAGACATATTCAATATCTCCACAATCAAAAAGAACTATTTCCAGTATAATTGTACACAACATTTCGTAGCGACCCCAATAAATAATAGTACATCTATCCTTTGTGGTCATGCCGCTCATCTAAAGAATATGTCCTGGAAATTATTAGCACTACAAGAAAAATTTTATAAGAAAATGACGAAAAACAAAATTTTAAGATTCGTTATAAGAAAGTAAAACGAATGAATGAAGAATTTAAATTATGAGTGAGCGGCAGATGACAGAGTAGGAAAGAGCACTAACAATAAGAAACATGACAGTCGGATAATGTTCTTATATGACACGACACGTACATCGGAAAAGGTTCACGTGCACACGCGACATAGCGATATTCTTGGAAGACTCTTTGAGATTGGTACAAGAATAGAATCGAACGAACAGTATTTATTACGAGTATGTCGCCTTACGGAGAGGGTAAAATGAAATTGGAGCGATTTTTTTTACTTTTTAGGTACGACCGCACGTTCCATGCGGGACTAACTTATGCTTTCGCCATCGCAAAATATAGATGCGCGCTCAAGTCGTGCGCATGTTACAAATAGACGTGTATAACCCCTACCGATCGTATTTTGGTCAAAATGGCGCAGGGACCAATGACATCACGGTCAAAGCGACATCAGTTTTACTTTGAGGTGACTTATTTACGTTTCGGCCCCTCAAAATGGAACTGACGTTGCGGCGTGACGACACAAGATACGTAAAGTCAGCCAATCAGAACAAAGAGGGTTTAATTACGTCACCGTCTAAATGCGCAGAACCGCCAGTGGGTATACCTTGTCTATTTGTATCATGGTCGTGCGTGTATTCGCAAAGCCGAAATCGTCTCGAAGTCGTCTTGAAATTTAAACGCCAACTTGAGTTTCTGATGTAGATGACATTTGAAGAAATCTATTACATACGATTTCAAAACAGCGTATGCACAAAAATCGAAAGACTTAGTGCTATATGTCTGTATCCGAAATTCGGCGTGAACCGTTTAATCAATGGTGTCAAAGTTACTGGTAAAAATCATGGGACTGTGAAGCATTTTCAGTTTGAAAGTTCTGCCCCTACAGAATTAATTCTTTTGCAACGGCGAATGCGTATGATGTGCGCCGCATGGCTCGAACAGTCCTGCCTCACGGCAAACCTGTTTGCCCCGATATTTTCAATTGTACACTATCGTAATCTTTCATTCATTTGCGGGCTCTCTTTGCTGCGTGTTTCTATAATATAAAAACGTACAGCATTCCATAACGTTTCGGTGAAATATGCCTACAGTGGTATGCTGAACTTCTCGTTATCGTTGCGAAAAAATAATTCGCATGCAATCAATGCAGGCTGCAACGATTATATTAGCATGCAGTCGATTGTCCATTTTGTATTACAATACAGACATTATATATTACTATAATGCGAAGTAAAACATAACCACTGCAGGGAGTAATCAAACGCGCTCCTTGCATATCACAGCCGTCTTCCTCATCGTCATTCTCACCATCTATTTCTTGATCCTCGCATCTCCTCTCTGACCATTTACTTTCATCTCCTCGACCTCGCCTTTTTCACTGTGCCAAATGTCCATTATCTCTTTTGCGCGACGTGATATGTTTATACGGGGAAACAAGGGCCTTCAAAGAAAACAAACTCCATGTATTCAATTTGGCTTTATCAATTTTCGGAGAGCCAGATGTTATTCATTCCGGAATAATAATGAATCCCTGCGGTAAATCGACACGGTAACGACATCAATCAGCTCTATTTTTCACCGTGAAAGAGAATTCAACGCTGGCCTACAGTATTGTCGACTACTCTACGAATTTTTCAAAAATCTTTCAGTAAGGTGCATTTTGTTTAACGAAATGTCGATAGAAACTGTGTGTGTGTGTGTGTGTGTGTGTGTGTGTGTGTGTGTGTGTGTGTGTGTGTGTGTGTGTGTGTGTGTGTGTGTGTTGTAACGTTCCACTCTTATACTCTTCCATCTTTGATCCATTTTCCTTCCTAATCATCCCTTCCCGATTGTGGATACGTTAAGAGCCCCACATAAGAATGCACAGCGCACTGTGGATGTGTATAATAGAATCTGAGAGAACTCCTCAAATCTTAAAATTCCTCAAGAATCCTATCGACCTCTCACAGCGAAACCGATAAAGGAAAGGGAAAAATAGGACCTCTAAATCCCTAATATTACATAATTCCCCTAAAATTAGTCACAGCGACAATCATGAGGAAATAATATTAGAAATTATTATGTTTAACTGGAATCATGTGACTGGAATCAAAAGAAACAAGTACCCAGGCGCTATCCGCCGGCATGCGTCAGACACAATAGAAATACTAGTAAGCCGGTATTCGAAGAAACCGCTAATCCAATTAGTCAAATTAAATGGTCAAATTAAATAACAAATCAAATATCAAATAAAAAAAGCGACTTTAACACTTTGGGTGAATAAAAATCGTTATTCCAACTGAAAATAACGTATTCCTCTCGAGGATATAAGCAGCGGCTTCCTCGATAGGAGGACCCTCTGTTCTCGATATTCCAAATACCTCTGCGTCATCCTGCAGTGAAGTTATTGTAATAGAACTGTCAGGATTGCAGGATCACCTCAATGCAACCCACCTAAAAAGACTCAGCTCCCAATATCATTGTGATTAACAGCTGTCCGAGTCTAAACCTTCCTCAAGATAAGAGATCGATAAACGGGTTTTATTGTGATCATTTGTGGGTTATAAATCATTATCATCCCTATCGTCAGCTGGCCTACAATCATCGGACGCATTGTGCAATCTGCTGTATTGTAGTACCAATTATCTTTTTCCCGTTCCTAGAAGTTAATAAACAAAGAAGGTAAACGGACACACTTCTTGTCGCCTACGGTACGATAATATAACTGGAAACAATTATAAAAGTGCGTGGGTGCGAGAGAGTGGAAATAGAAATTTAAGGACTTTCTAGAGTGTAATTTATAGGACAATATAGCAAGATTATTTAATCTTAAAGATCGAGTGTTATTTCCTATCAAGAAGCCTGCCCATTGCACAAACCCCTCAAAAAGTCTCATGATTTCTAATCCTCGAAAATCACGAAACGTCTCAATATATATATATATATAATAAACATGTATGTCAGTACACGCATGAGCGTCTGTGTATGTGTAATTCATTGAATATATAATTGTGGATTTCGATAGTAAAGGACACGCTGAGAGAATTTTATGCTAAAAAATATCTTGATTGTTACGGTAGTCGTGGGACATCATGACATTTTAGTCTATATTATAGATCTACATTTAAGATAATAATATAATTATAATGAAATATTTTGCAGGTGACAGGTATTAAATTTGGAAGCAAGTAAACTGTCAAAATGTTTGATATTAAAATTTTCAATCGATACGAAAGTATTAGTTGAAATATTGCTACAGGAAATCTTAAACGAAAGTTTTTAATACTTAATTGTTTGAAAATTAATTTTTGACGATTAAAAATTTAATGACTAGGGCCACAAATGTGTATGTCAATTTGATGGCCAAGTATGTACGTTACTAAAGTAACCAAAAACATTTACCTTATATAAAAGTTTAATAGTGAGCACGCAAATTGTATCATACTCTATGTAGAAATTTATTGGCTGTACTTTTTTACCATGCTGATAGGAAAATTCATTTGTGACAAACAAAAGATTAATATGTTTTTATCAAGGAAATTCAAATGGCAAAATGTCCCGGGACTACTATTTTCACGGTACTTTTTATTGTGAATTTTTCAAGAATTTTTAGCATTTATTTTCTCTGTGTATTAAAGTAAAAGTATATAATGAAATATGAAATTTTTTGATACCTGTCATATTTTTCATACTTATCACCTTAATGTTGTGATCGAACCTATTCTTGGTTTGGATTCGTCATTATCATTTCCATATTTCCTATCATAGATAACTTTTCATTTTTTCCATTCCTACTTTTAATCGTTATTTGATGCCTGCGTGATTACTGCATGATCGCAGTATTTTAGCGAATTATCGAATACATTGAAAAAATCAACAATGTCATAATCTTTAGAGTAAAGTTATTATGGCAAACGTTGAATTAAACGGCAGAACCTTACTAAACCTTTCTTTCCGTTTAATTATACTGATTAATAATTTCTAAAATATTTGGTACAATGTGAGAGCGAAAAAAAGCGAGAAAGAGAGAGAAAGGAAGAGAGAGAGGGGGAAGGAGAAGAGAGAGAGAGAGAGAGAGAGAGAGAGAGAGAGAGAGAGAGAGAGAGAGAGAGATGGGTGAATTAAACGTGTTGAACAAATTCCGGATTAAGGAACGAGAATCCCATAAACTCAGTCTGATCCAAATTCATCATGAAAAGTTTATCTGTTGGCGTAAGATCTGTCTTCTCCGATGTAAATTGCTTGTCGAAGTTACTCACGTCCTTCCGGTGTTTCTAAACAAGAGAAAAATAAAAATGCGTATACCTAATTGTCGAAATGTTTACTCACGTTATTCTGTTTAGTTTCACTAGTTCGCTACTTACTACTTTTCCTGGACCAATCAAAGAATACTCACTATTTTGGGCTTGAATGGCGGTTGAACTTCTCGATTTTCAATCTTGTCCCAATCAATACGTCTGAAAAATGCATGGCTACGTACGTCTTCTTCTCCACGCAAACCGCAACCAAGTCGTTTGCTTGGATTTTTTGTGAGAAACTGCGCAATAAAAATGAGCAAATAATTGCCAAGATCCAAAAAGAGAAGAGAAGAAAAACCAGAAATTGAAAATAAATATTAATCTTACCCCTTTGCAGGCTTCTTTTGCCTCCTTAGAAAGACTCTTGGGATAGCTGACATTGTGATCGGTAATGGCTGCGAAAAGTTCCTCTTCGTCCTCACCATCGAATGGCGGTTGGCCTACTAACATTTCATAAAGCAGGACACCGTAGGCCCACCAGTCTACGGATTTTCCGTACGGTTGATAGAGAATTATCTAACATACGTAATATAACAGATGTAAGTATTAAGATAAAAATATTGAAAATGTACTTTAACACCGCCCTATTCATTAAAATATATTTATAGACTCACCTCCGGTGCTATGTAGTCTGGTGTTCCGCAAAACGTCTTTGTAGTTTTGTCACCTGTAATTCCCTCCTTACACATACCGAAATCCGCAATCTTTATATGTCCATCTTGATCCAGTAGGACATTATCGAGCTTCAAGTCACGATATACGATGCCGCGGATGTGAAGAAAAAAGAGGCCAATCGCTATCTCTGATGCATAGAATCTAGAATATTGAATTCTCAATTACCTTTGTTGTGTTTAAATTTTCTTAATGTATTTATTCTAGTTTATTACATCCCACTTACACCGCGACCGGCTCCTTAAATTTACCACATTGTTGTATTTGAAACATTAAATCGCCACCATTAACATATTCCATTACAAAATATAGACGATCCTGCAATAATAATAACTTTTATGTACTTGTAGATGGTCTATGACGAAGTAGGATTAAAAGTTTAACCATTGTTTGGAAGCAGGAGTGTAGCTGAACGAGAAATGGTGGTTTACTTGAGAGCGCTAATACTCTTTTCTCGACCATTGTACATTCAACATCGTCATCTTGAATAATGATATCTTTTTTTAAAATCTTTATGGCGTACAGTTCATCCGTGCCCTTCCGTTCAGCCAGCATCACCTATAAAAAATTAAGATTTTATAAAACTCATTGTTTTGAAGCATGATGCGACACTTCTTCGTGGGTTTTGGCCATGGGAATGTGCACCTTGCCGAAGCTGCCTTTACCCAGGACCATCAGGAAGTTGAAGTCTGTGGCACGTATTACATCGCTTTTTCCCATATTATGTGGTACGTCTTTATCCTGGGTCATCGAGGTCTTCTTAGTCACTGACGTCTTCTAAAAAGGTAATATGACAATACGATGACTCTCTAGTAGCTATAGTTATATAATATTATAGTATTATTATATTTTCACGAAACGAAAAAAATGAGGGAACGCACTCGCATCTTAGTCTTGAGTTCAGCAAGATCCACACCCTCCTCGGGAACAGGAACATTATAAAACTCGCCCTCCTCTTGGGTCAGAAGCTTGAACCATCCACTAGCGGGAGCTTTGATTAGTTCAGATATACCAAACGATAAAGAACCCATAAAATCATTCCGAGATGTTCGGTCCCAATCCCAAATTTCGATCAAAAGTCGTCTATCCTTATCTTCGGCTTTCAGCTCACTATAAGTCATAGATATTAGGTAATCGAAACACATTTTGCAATGGGATTACTCACAAAGTGATCGTCTCGTTCCATTCAGGATTGAGTGAAGATTTGATTGTTTTCGTTTTCTTCTTGACATTATCCGAGTCCGGAATTAATTTTAGCTTTACGTATGGATCCGAAAGTCCATTGGGATCCATGGGTATGAGGTTTCGACCCTGCTTTACTGCGAGCGTAAAAGTTATTAATCCTCAAAAGATTGAGCACGCTGTTCTCTACCTTACTGTATATCTATAATAGTAGTATGTGCTTGTGGTCAAAGTTTAGTAATGGAATCAAACGAACAAATGACGAATATACAATGTAAATGGGAGTGAGAATAATTCAAGAACTGGAAATTTACCTTCGACGGTGAGCTTGTTTCCGGAGCAGGTAATATGCAGTTGTATTCGACCGCGACGTTCTGTGTGATCACATCCACATAAATTTGGCACGCTTTCCTCACACCGCTTGTGCACGTTCATGTCGCATGCTGCATCATCAAATTAGAAAAAAAATAATGTGCTTGGCGATTTCTTTTAATATCTTTTAATATACGTATCCACGTTCAGTATGAGTCATCTATTAATCCTTAATTGCCGAACTATATTCTTTTCTCATGAGCATGTAAAAGCCACTATTACGACTGAGAAACGTCATGTTTGCTACATTTAGTAGATCTATGAGGTCGAGAACGGTGACAAAAACAGCCATGACGTTTCTCGTCGACGACATAGATATGAAAAGGATAAATACGCTCATAATGATAGATTGAAAACGAAAGTGGCACAAATTCGTTGAAGAAATAATGATAGATAACAGTAATAGTATTATATCAGTTTAGGCGTAGTAGATATATAATATTAGCATATATATACGATTACAATATATATAATATATAGTATATACAAAGTCTATGTAAATGGATATAGAATCTACCTAAGTAAAAAGAGATACATGCACGATGAAAGACAATTTAGGAGTTGCTGACAATACCGAGGATTCGAAATCGACAGGGGTCTACAGAAAAAAGAGAACGACAAATCCTCGACAACGAAGGTGGACATTATTCTCAACAAAACTTTAATACAACATGATAAGTAACAGAGAAGGGTATTAGGCCAATAGAGCGAAAGATGAATAGTGAATAATAGACGGTAATAAACAGTACACACAGAATTAAGTTGAGGCATTATGTAACGTTAATTGAAAACATATGACTTTATATATAATCATATGTAATGAAATACAAAACTTTGTAAAAAAAATTACAGATTTGTACGAACTTTTAGAGACTGCCCTGATGTAGAATAATTATTTTCATAAATCTGTGAATTCTACAAAGCATTTTTGGCATACGATTCCCCAATTTATTTATCCTCGTGACTCATTGATGTATAGATAACCGTATACATATACATATTGATATAAGAGTCGAAATGTAATAGCTACGAGCTGTGCTCTTTAGTTGTGCTATCGTGTGTATCGTATTATTAGGTTAGGTGATGTACCCGTTAAAGCGCCTCTTATTTGGAAAACGTAATAAGAAAATATACGAGAAGCGTTATGGGCGTAAACACGCTTACGATTATTAAATAATACTCGCGGAAACAATACTCAGAATTGATGGGTAATACGTCTACATGTGTAATAAAATTCTATCGTGGTTTCTGTATAATATAAGGATTTACTATAGTGGCTAGTTCTGAACAAATAGAAAGAGGATCGTAAATAAGAAAGATGAACGGAAACGCAAATTTTAAAGTCTCACTATGATCTATTATGTGCTTGGGTCCTAACTCTATCATTACTTTATTTTCTTTCTTATATTCGAAATAATGATGTATGTGTGTACAATATCTTTTCAAAGGGTCTCAAACCAGGGGACTAGAACTTCCTGAATGAAATTAGAAAGATGACGAGAGCATTTTCGGTGTTAGAGTCGAAAAAGCGAACTTTGCTACATCAGCGGACCAAACTTTTCTTTGTTTTGTTTTGTTTAACTACCTGAACACTTGAGTCCCTGATGCGCGATGCCGTGAAGCATCGAGCCGCAGTGGTCGCAGAAGGTTGGCGTCAGGTACGTGAAAACATCCCATTTGTGTGGCGCGCTCACGGCCTGAGAACACAAACACGGGGCCCAGAGCCCAATTTCGTCATTGTACTCTATGCTTGAGGATTACATGTCTCGGTTTATTACGACCAACGACTTCTATTTTTTCTTTTCCTTTCTCCTCCTATCACTTTTTCCCCCTCATTTCTTTGGAACTTGTGTATGTAAGTAATCTGTGCTAGTCGCGTAAATGAGGCAGCAAGGCAGGTTAAGTGTTATGGCTGGTGGACGACAATACGACGATTAAAGCATGAAATTCTCGCGTTCCCCTATGATTTTTCTTGAAAATCCAAATATTCTTGGCGTAGATAGTATCTATAGACATATGCCATTCAGCGACAAGTACAGAGCATCCGACGAAATTCGCAGACACAATTCATTTTCAGGAAGACGCGACTAAGGGATAAAGGGTTTCTGTATCTGCTCGAGGACGTGAATGGAAATATCAACAAAGCATTCATACACCAGGAAAGAGATGGACTTCATTCTCATGAGTTCACAAAGCAGAGTTTGCGCGTTCGCGAGACGGTGCATACTCGTAACTTATATTTTGAATCGATACATCATTACCAAGGAATAAGAGGCCATAAAATACGTTAACCGCATCAGGTTGGCCATCAAAATCATGAAACTGATTTCATGAAAGGCCTGAGACAATTATAGAACAACTAGTACCAAATGCACTCAAAAGTAATCTTTCGCCCGTCTTAAGAAATTTATTTATTTTGTATTGTAATTTATTTGATCAGTATAAACACCCTGCTTCTTAGTAACAATGCGCGCCTTCGTCTTGGACATTGACGATATAAATTCATTATTTTAGGCTATTTGAAAGATGCTTCCTACATTGATCTACAGGTTTCAGTTTGAGTTCACAACGGCTGCAGAAAGGATAGAAATTTTATAATCAAAAAAATATGACAGCAATCGAAATAAATTCCGTTCGCCGAGGAAACTCGTCTGCAAGGTCTAGTGGTGGACCGGAGTGGGTTAGTTACAACTTCCACCCATTTCTAGTATATGAAGAAAACGTCCACGGCGATGTATTAACCCCTGACGGGTAAACACCCGGCATTGCGTTCCCGACCCAAATTTCGGACAGTATAAGGTTCAGGTAAAACCAGTCGCTAAATTCAATTTCCCCCTCCATCATAGTTTTGTTTGAATCCTTCAAAAAAGGTAGGATAGCCGGCGGCGTCAGTTATTCAGTGGCTTTTGCGGTGATTTGTATTTTTTTTTTGTTATTCTGGGCATATCGAGTACCCAGGTGTACTTTTAGCGGCATAGCCGGAATTTCATGAAACAAATATTTCGAACAAATGTGCATTGGTACAACAATAATACAGTAAGTATACAAAAAACATCTAGTATCTAACGTATTTATTTGAACGCTTGTATTTGCGATTTTTAACATGTGAAATATATATATGTTAAAATGAATTGATTAAACCAATATATCTATGGAAAGGGGGAAGTCTCAAGATTACATGAGTAAAATCACAAAATAATTCAATGACATGTACGGCATTTAATTAGTACGTTGTGTATCATGTAGACAAACTCAGTCTTTAGTCCGAGCGTAAATTTGCAATGTGAGTCGTAGGTAAGCGCGCGCGCGAACCGAAGACAAATATTACAAATACGCGAGGCGTAAAAAACCTTACCTTCGTGGTGCACACGATACTTTATGCAGCAAAAGTATTGTTTACAAATTTTTGCACGAAACAACGTATCAGAAAGTAAATAATTAAAATAAGAGAAAATATGAGGAAGTAAAGGCGAGGAATGGGTCGAGGACGAAGTCCTGGTGGTGGTGCAGGGGGCGTAGCCCCCCCCCCCCTCGACTATCACACAACAAAAGTTTTGAAATTAATATAAAATATGTATTTTTCTGAAAAGTTATAAAGTTGTTTTACTATTTTTATAATTATGTATTATGACAGTACAATTGTGAAATATTAAATATACAAAAGTGTAGGTTTCAGCATTATTTACATTTAAAAAACGTGAAATTTGCTTTGGCATATTTGAGAATTTATGTATTCCGACAACCTGTGGAATACTTTTACTTGTGTAAATTTTTACTTCCAATTTGCAAATGTATTGTATGCAGATTCATATTTTACACTTGATTTTGATGGCAACAAATCATTAACGGCATTTTTGGCTGCTTCGCGCAGTTCGGGGGTGTACATAAAATTATTTCGCCATTATTATTCTTCTCCATTTCACATATTTTCTTAGGTTTGCTGTATAGAAAATGATTGACACAGTTATATTTTTCACTGGTTCTGGAGCACTGGGCACACGCGAATGTTTTAAAACGAAATTGAGGTTAGACTAAAGATCGAGTAGTCTAAGGCCCGTATTCAGAGTCATTTCTTCGTTTTAAGCACGATCTTAAGACATCCTCTACCATGCTTTATTATTAATTACTATATCTACGGTCTTAAGACTGTGCTTCGTCTCACGCACTGACTACGAATACGTATCTAAAATTTGTCTGCGAATGCACATGCGCGGAATATGAATTCGGCCACTTTTAAATCCTAGGACATAAAAGTGCTCTTTTTTTTGTACTGTCGATCACTCCTCACCACTAACTTACTTTCGCCGTCGCACAAACGGCTATTTTCGATAAGGAACACAAGTCTGAAAAAACGCGTAAAACAAGCTTGCGTTGTATAAAATTACAAACACGCAACATGAGTGGCTCATAAAATTGATATAACGCTCTAAGGTCATTGATGTCTGTTTTATTATCTTAATTCTGAAGGTAAACAGTAGCACTGAAAACAAACTATAGGATATTCAGTCGGTCTCGAGACATCGTCTGAGTAAGAGTAGTGTAAAATTGTGCGTTATGATAATGGGTATAAACACGTAAAAGTCAGAAACGCAAAAATATGAACGAGAAACAATATTTAAATTACATAGGAACTAAAAGTCATATAACGAAATTACAAAACTTTTAAATAGGAGTAATTCTACAATACATTATACATATAGTAAAAAAAAGGCAAAAATAGAAAGAATTGTTGCGAAAGAAGCTCGTTCAGGTCGTCCAAAGAAAGTTGACAAAGAGAAAAGAAAATGCTATGATTCACGAAATTAAAAAAAGTATGCTACTTCCACTCTTAAATTGTCAAGTATGATTAATGAAGTATTCGGTAAGCAAGTTCATCCCCAATTTTGTTAACGAATTTTTCGGGGAAATAATTTCCACGGTAAGATACCATGAAAGAACTCCTACATTACTAAAGCGAATCAGAAAAAAGATTACATTTTGAAAAAACATTATATCAACAAGGGTAATGCCTTTTGGGAAAAAGTTATATTCTCTGATAAGTCTAAATTCAATGTTTATAGCACAGATGGTTGAAATTATATATGACGAACACCAAACGCAGAGTTGAAGATGCAGAACTTATATCAAACAGTAAAATACGGTGGAGGTTCGATTGTGGTGTGAGGTTGCATGGCAGCTAGTAGTATAGGAAATTTGGTATTCATCGGTGGCACACTTGATAAATATAAATATTTAAACATTTTACTAAAAGATTTCCAGTTTCAAAAAGATAATGAGCCCAAGTAAAAAGCTTGGATCGTTAAAGAGTGGCTCTTATATGTATGTATATAGTACACCACAAATATGGAACGCTCCACCGCAAAGTTCGGACATCAACCCGATAGAAAACTTATGGACTCAAATCGAAAAAAAATATATAAAGTTACATCAAAGCATATGTTGAAAAAAATAGTACATTATGATACTAGTGCGGAAAGTTGGTGATTCCTGACGAGTGTGACGTTTGCCTTCGCCCGAGCGAAGCGAGGGTGACAAACGTCACACGAGTAGGAATCACCCATCCGCACGCGTATTCTATACTATTTTTTGTAACAATGTACGGAAAGTTCGCAGTTTGCGCACAAAAACAAGCACGAAATGGTTGACTCTGGATGAGTTCAGAGTGTGCGGAAATCAACATTCCCGCATGGAATACCGTACCTGAACTCATCGAGAATGGACCATTTTGTGCTTGTTTCTTGGTGCGCAAACTGTATACTTTCTGTACAGCGTTGCAAAAAAATCATTGAGGTATGGATTTCATTGAAAGTACTGTCCAAAAACATTAGTTTATAGTATAAGGTATCGTCTCAAAAAATTATTAGTGCCAAAAATGGTATAAAAAAATATTAAAACAATATAATGGGACAATAAGGAAGCGCTCTAATACTGTTGTAAACCACTCCTTTTACGTATTTGTAATAAATAAAGGGTGTTTTTTAGAGGTTTGGTTTTTAAATTGGCAACACTGTTTCTAGTGACTGTTAATTTGACAGTTGACAGATGATTTTTGGTTAGTACGTTTTGCCATTTCACCATGAATAGACTTACATCAGAACAACGCTTGCAAATTGTGCAAATTTATTTTGACAATCATGGCTCAGTTCGCCAAACTTACCGTGCGCTACGTCCATGTTACGGTCGACATAATCGTCCATCCGAGCAAGTTATTCGGATAACCATGGATCGTTTTCGAACTACGCACACTCTAGTTGATAATACGCATCCACAAAGACGCACAGAAGTTAGTTAAAATTTGTTGGGTGGAGTGAGTTGGGTACTTGTATTTTGGGATGTTGTTTGGAGGGATAGGGGTGCAAAGGGGTGAGATAGTTTCTAGTTGGGAGTTTGCGTATTTTTTGCTGAGGTTTTTTATTCTGTTTTCTATTGGCTCTATTTTTGTTGTGTGGTATAGGAGGGTGTTAGATGGGATGTTGATTGTATTATTAGGGTGTCTTATTTTAGTCAATCTTCGTAGTGCTATTGTTTTTGCTGTTTTGATATTGTTTAGAGCTGGTTTTTTGCAGTTTAAATATAGTGGATGAGCGTATTCTAACAGCGGTCGGCATATGGATTTTTAAATTTTCATTGTGTGTTCAGTAGCTAAAAGTTTGTTTTTGAATGTAATTTTTCTAAAGGTAGATGCGCGAGCTGTAATTTTTGTTTCTGTTGTTTTTGTGTGCTTGTTAAACTTCAGTTTGTTATCGATTTTTACTCCGAGATATTTTGCGGTGCGACTTGGATGAATTGCAGTGTTGTACATGTTTATGTTTCGTGAAGTGTTTGTGATGTTGTGATTAAGTATAATTAATTTCGATTTTGTCGGGTTCGGTTTCAGGCGCCATTTTTTGAACCAACTGATGGATTTGTCGCTGAGATCTTGTAGTTTTGTTATTGCGTCAATCGTTGATCTCCCGTGTGCGATTAGTGCTGTATCGTCTGCGTATTGGAGGATGTATTTATTTGGGCTTACGTCGTTTTTGTTTGCTGAGTCGAAGTTGTATATGTCGTGGCATTATAAATTGTAGAGTAGTGGAGATAGAGGGGATCCTTGTGGAACTCCCTGTTCTGGTGTAAACTTCTCTGAGAATGCGTTTCCTATTTTTATTTTTAGAGTTCGATTTGTAAGGAAACTATCTACAATTTGCAGGAGGTATCTCGGACACTTGTTTTTCCATTGTTTGTATAGCAGGCCTTTATGCCAGACACTATCGAAAGCTTTGTTTATGTCTAGAAAGAGTACTGCTGAGTATTTTTCGGTTAGTTTTGCTGCTTGTATATTAGATGTAATGATCGTTAGAGGTTCTATTGTCGATTTTTTATTGCGGAAGCCGAATTGGTAAAGCGGGATTGTTGTCTCCATAGCCTTTTTCAGTTTTTGTTTTATTAATTTCTCGAAGATTTTTCCAATTGTTGGTAGAAGTGTGACAGGCCTGTAGTTTGATGCTTTCGATGTGTCTGTATCGGGTTTCGGTATTGTGATGAGAATTCCTTGTTTCCATTTCTCCGGAAAAAAGTTTTCGGCTAGACAGAAGTTGTAAATCTGGAGCATGAGTTGGTGAATCCGTTTGTCTAATTTTTTTATTATGTTCATTGTTACTTGATCGTGTCTCTGAACTGAGTTTTTGCCTTTGTGTATAATGTTGTTTAGATCAGATAGGTTAATGGGGTCGTGGGTTTTTATTGTTGATTCTATGTTGCTGCTAAAGTCGGAATGCCATTGAGATACGATATCGTGGTGAACACTGTCGAAGTTTTGATCGTGTTCCTTGCAGAAAGCTGCCTTGAAATGTTTTGCGAATATTTCTGTTTTTTCTCTGTTGTTTTAGATTTTTTGGCTGTTATGTTCTAGATTTTGTTCTTGTTGTTTGATGTTATATCGAGAAAGTCTCAATATTATATAATTCGATATAATTATAATTTCCGGAAAAGATAAAAAAAACGGACAACATCGTTAAAGTACTATGCTTTCATTCCTAAATAGGTTTTTGGTTTTTTATTTCGTCAAACAGAACTAGAGATATTGTAGTTTGGAAAAAACCGCGAATATCGAATTTTGTCATACGCTGATATCTGAATTTTTAAATTATTATATGTAATCGACTTATGGTCCAATTTACGCAGAATCACACAAACTTTAATTTGCAAAAATTACTCTATGTTAATTAGGACCGCAGTTATTAAAGAATAAAGGCGACTGGAACGTACCCGTAGGCCCGTGCGCGAAAATAGGTGTACCCGTCAGAGTTTGATTATTATTTTAAATGAGATTCCCAGTTATAACCGAGATTCATTGAGCTTTATACAAGTGTTGTAGCTTTAGGTTATAGTACAAATACGTTAAGGAGATACTCGGTCAAAACAGCAAGCACACTATAAACGTAATGTAACTATCCCGTTGATCGTGTGCTCAAACAACAGATTTCAAAAAATGGGTATTTCGATAGTAACGAATATTCGAAGTAAGGTAGAATTAGAGAAAGCGAGAAATGCAACAATTAGAAAAGGACAGAATGCATTACTGATCTGACTCAGAGTGTATTTCAAAACTTACTGCGAGTATAAAGAACATAGTTGTTTTTTTTTGTTAAATACATGATAAAAAATTAAACAGAATAATTACAGCTTTCGCTGTACGTTTTAAAAGCTAGCTCCAAGATGGTTGTTTGTAGTTTCTGTATATTCTATTCACTATGTGCAAAAAAATAGATGATGCTATTTGTCGGCAGCTCGATCTTGGTGAGCCTTTTGGTGAACCTTTGACATTTATGAGTAAAAATATCCACGAGTGAAACGAGTTTTTCATCAAATATAGAACAGGAAAGTCTTTAGCAAACAACACATAAATTTATGTAAAATTTTTAATAAAAACTATCCATGTGCATAGTTTTGTACTAAAATACATTTTATTTTTCTATTTTAACATAAGTATCTGTGATTTTATGCAAACCCACGTAACATTTTTTAAAAATTTATGGCTTGCGATCTGTAAAAAAATACTGAACTCGTGGATCGACTATAGTTTTTAACTTTTCATATGCCATTGCTATCTCGTAACTCTATTGAAATTAAAAATAAGAATATTACAATAGTATGAAATTATTTTAAAAAATTGAAAAAGTAAAATTTTTGTATATATGAAATCTAAATCATTTCTCGTCTTCGTCTTGATGGCAATCGTCGAAAAATATGATTATGTTAACAAATTCATGTGAGATGGTCTTTTGATGAATGAACGAGCCTCCTTGAAAGAATGGCCGGATTGCCCATTTGGCTTATTTATTTTTAATCAATTATATTCTTCCGGTATAAGAAACAGCCAATTGTCTTACACGCGCATGAACTGTTGTCTTCCTGTTGCAACATTTAATTACCGTCGACAAACGGATTTGTACCATGTATTTCGAAATCTACAAAAGTGTATTTCAAAATGTACATTTGAAAGTTTCAGAGAGCAAATCCGAACGCAATAAGTAAAACTACATTTTCGCATTTCATAGCCACATTGTTTGCAACAGGAAACCATACAAAAAATGCAAGAAAAAAGAATTCGGCATCTAGATAAAGCATGTAATTAAAATCTGCTTATACATCATTTTGTTATCTACAAAAATTGTACTATATATTGTGAAGGGCACTAGATGAAAATTCACGAATTTTTAGTCATGATTCGCATTATTGCACTTATTTTTATGAAATCATTAAGTGTACATGTAAAAATCGTTATATTTTTATTATTCTTTAAAAGATTCGGTTATTATCATATAAGTCCATGGCAATCTAGCCTACTAAAACTATTAGAATCACCAGTATGTTGGGATCATATTTCATGGATAACAACGAATCGAATATTAATCGTTATTTATAAAAAATTAGACGCACGCTTATATTACAGGGGTAGCGATACACATCATAGTGAAGAAAATATAAATAACGAGAACTAGACATTACAAGAAATGAAAAATGGTTAACAAACACATATGCATGGTATATGGGGCATTCCATGCCAAATCGACCACTTTTGCATCCGACATCTTTTGATTTAGCTGAAATTTTAATATGTTAAAGTACCCCAATAAAAAGGTTTACGTGGTGTTTTTCAAATTTTTTTACACAACCCGAAAAAAGTTATGAATTTACAAAAAATGGCTTTTTTTCATATTCAGAAGAGCACAATGTCTGTAAATGATTTAAACGCTAAAGGAAGAATTAAATCAATTGTTTATTATTGTTGAAATATATGTAGGAACGGGCCTTAGGCCTGTAGTAGGTCAAGGCTGCGCGCACACTCAAAATACTACGGGACTAGCGCCTCACTCGGGAGACAGGAGAGGGAGAACAAAGAAAAGTCTAGAGAGACAAATGGGCTTTTTTAGAGAATTAGTGGAGTTACGGTTATTGTTCTATTTTCTATAAATAAAAGTCTATGTGCAACAAGGTGAAGAATAATTATTTCACTCCAACCCATCCGTACGAATCCTACACATATATGTATCTTTCTATGCTACAATTCAAACTAGCCATTCTGCGTTGGCAGTTGAATGGTCTGTACGCTATGCGCGCGCATCATAAGACGGGAGATACTGAGGAGGTGTAGATAGAAAGAGAAGGTAATAGGGCAGTAGAGAGTCGACGCACGCGGCTTGCGTATCCACCGATAAATATGTAATCACCAAACAGTGAAGAACTATTATACAATAATAATAACATTTAAGGATAAGTGAACATTTAATAAACGTATATTTCAGAGATCCCCGCCACGTTTATTTTAACAATTATTATTACATTAAGATGGAACAATTGAATAATTATTTATTTTACTGTCCATAAGATAATTCTATAAAAATGATTGAAAATTAGTGAAAAACCTTCTGATCGAGTTAAAACTATATTAAGTATTAAATATCATAGAATTAATGATTTAAAATTATTTTATTATAAAAAGGAAGCTAAATTGCGAAAAGATGGAAAAGTAAAATTTTATAAATTAAAAAAATATAATTAAAAAATTTCCCACGATGGGATTTGTGGCATCAAACGCAGAATAAATCAAAGTTTTTTTTTTAATACAAAAATATGAAAAATGGCGAATTTTGAAAAATAAATGTTTCTGTTACGTATAGATAGTATCGGCTCTCATTTCCGAAACAGACTAACGTAGCCAACAGTCAATAGAATTGCACACTCAGCACGTCACCCAGTGCATTGTCCTTGTCACCTACCCCCTAGCTGCTTAGTTGTCTGCATTCCTTAGGTCCTAACTATACCTAAGAGCATAAGCGAAAAATAACTATATAAGCAGTCAAAGTCATGATACTGATGCTCAGGAAATCGTTTAGCTTCATGAGCAAAAGGACGGACTGCACATTGTCACTCGTGACACTAAGCGTTGGAGTATTAGATCCGGTGTAATATTCGCAATCTGCCCTAGCCTGTGAAGAAATATTATTAGGACTTTTCCAAGGCCCTGATTAATTTTCCCTAATTTTCTTAGGGGCCTCATGTGGAAGCTTCATAGGGTCCCTTAAAGAACGGTCACGCTTTTTTCTTCAGGACCCTACATGGCTAAATGTTCGAGGCCTACACAGGATCTCACTACTATATTCAATTGATTAATATGTATAACCAATATGAAAATTAATTATTAATTCTAGGACGTAATTTTCGCAAGGTGCGGTTATGTGGTAATATTAATAATATTATTTTATTAAAAAAAAAGAAATCATACATTTTTGTAATACGCTCTCCGAGACGTAACATTTGCAGGATTTGAACCTGCGACCTGCGCAACCTACCTAATTACTTAAATACCTAACTACTTAAACTACCTAAAGACGAGCACGCTAACCACTAGAACAAACCGACTATGTGAATTTTTTATACTTAAATTCCACAATAGTTGCATCTAGGATAATAGTTACAGTGATATTAAGTGGATTTGATTGAAACTCGGTATTCGGAGATTTTTGAGGTTGAGGATTGCGAAATTGAACTCAAAGTAAAAAAATTTCAAACTGGCGGATCCAATATGGCAGATCAAAATGCAAAAAGTTATTTGACTTGTATAAAACTCGGTACTCGGGGTTTTTTGTGATGACTAATTTCGATTCTGAAGTTAAAATTTAGAAATTCAAAATGGCGGATCCATTATGGCAAAACAAAATGTAAAAAGTGACTTGTTTTGGATACGAAACTTGGTATATTAATTTGTGTACTTGATACCATGATCAAGCCTGACTGGGCCCTTAAGTAATTAACCTCTCAAGGCCTTATTAAGTTTCGTTATGGAAATCTAAAATTGCCTTATGAGGCCTTTATCTGGCAAAATCATTACTGATATGCGTACTTGTTACCATGATTAAGCCTAACCGGGCCCTGTATTAATTGCCCTAGTATCGCCCTATTAAATTTCACCATGCAATCCTAGAATTTCCTTATAAGGTTCCTAATAGGCAGTCATATGGAAATCCATATTAGGGTATCCACATTAAAGCCTAGTAGGGCCCTAAGTTATTATTAGGGTATCCCTAATAATTTTCTTCACGGGAGGTACGGATCCTGAGTTGCATAGACTAGTCTTTTCCAAATCAAGGAACGCATAATACTACATATTTTCTGTTCCATAAAATTTCTTATCGCCTTAACCTCACGTACAGTCAGGTTTTGTAATTCAATATCACGATCTCCATCCCGAATTTCTCATAACTCAAACACTGTAAACAACAATAATTTATTGAAACTTACTGATTTATTTGTAACAATATATCACAAATTCGAATTTCCTCGCGTATTAAATATCTATTATCCATCCATAAGCATTTCAGGGAATAACTCTCCACGTTGGAATAGCAAGATGTGTTTCAACACCTTAAACGAGTAGCGAACCCACCATTGAGTGTATTCTTACAGCTCGGAATTCACTCAAATTTTATTCACGTTACCTCTGGTCGTTCCTTTTCTTTTGGTTACTTCTAAATTTTTGTTATAAAATTTAAAGGTCTCGCTAGGCACTATGGCCTAAGTAACCATTTTTTTCGAAAAACGAAAAAATTGTATAGTAGATGGCTTTGAATATTTTGTTTGTATTTTTTTTTATAAAGTATACGTTTAACCGTTTGAGTCCCAAGCAGCGCGAAAGCGCTGTTTAGATTTTATGTCGGAAAATCTCCATACATTTGAACGCTAAAGCTTAAGAAAGCGCTATTGCGGTGTTCGGCATTTTTCGACAATATTTTTTCAATGACCCGTGGTATTCAAACAGTTAAGAATAAAGAATTTGAAAAAAACGTCACATTTGGTCGATTTTTTAAAAAGTTATGACCACTTGTACCACAATAACTTTATTGGGGTGCTATAATGGATCGGGTTCAAAAGTGGCTGATTTGGTGTGGAATGCTCCATATATGTATACACGGAGAGACTTTTTCCTTCATTTTTTCTATAAAATTCACGATGAAATTTACCATAGATCCCAGTAATCGTAGGACATCTTTACCATTTCATTACTTATTGTTTATAACATGATTTTTTCTTTGGCTACAACTACTTTTACAGTGCACACGGTAAAATTTACTTAACTTAATTGAAAATGATCTGTTATTTCATTTAAAAAATCGGATTGATATGATCAAAAACTAATTGGCATTTACACACCATTGAAAAATGTATAGTGTTATTTAGGAGCATTGCATCAGCTTAAGGTAGTATGAGCATGAACCTCCCCATCAGATAGAAAAGTGATTTTTTTATATGCTATAAAATAGATTTAGAGAATGTCGTCTGTTAAATTTTAAGACACGTCACCGACTATTTACAGTAATAATGAATGTGCAAAATCGGGAAATTTAGTACATACTATATGTATACGGCATTCGTACAGATAAAACTTTGAGATCGAAATAATCATTCTTTGAAATTAGCCACTCCGCGAAATGAAAGCACCAAATATCGAAAAAACTGTCACGAAAAGGCACATCCCTTAAAAAATATATGTTACCGAATATTTTGAATAGATATCATTGATTAAACTGACAAGAGCGAGAGTACGAAAATCGGTAATACGACGTCCCGAATCGTCGTCTGTTTGTTCGATAACCCCACTTTCATCATTTATCTTTATTGTATGCTTTTTCTGACACAAATCGTCCTTTAGTATGTCCGTAATTAGAATTTGTATTATGCTGAGACATATTAATTCATATCGGCTTCTATCATCGATCGTAAGCAAACTCTTATCAAACCGTGACAGAATAGCTGACTACAACGTTTTCACGCGTATTCCGTGAATCGCAAGGTGGCGGCCGGCTAGACATTCTGAGTCAAATGTGAATGCTATTTTAACTACTATCGTTTTATAAATATTTACGCATTATCATCGCAAACACTTCTTAAAATTTCACTCTTTGTATTATGATTTTTAATATACCGCAACGCGTAATACTTCGGTTTCTCCTCATAATTAAAAATATAGACTTTTTATTGATTATTTACTACGCTCATGCTGCCTTAAGTTAGCCCATCCATTCGATCTCTACGATAGAACCATGTTCCGACTCTTCAATAAACTTCCATTTATTAACCTGAATTTTACTTTTCGAATACTTATTTCTAATTCTCTGTACATATGTGAGAGAATAAATAAACCAAACAAATATAAATAAAACAAAAAATTATTAACTTAATACCATTTCTTAATAACATATTGGTTAGCATTGCTTATACGTACTGAATGTATAACACCAAAACATACATTTGAAAAACATATATTATAAAAAGTCATAATGTTTTTCGTGGTTGATTTCAAAGGTATGAAAAGTAATGTGCAGTCTACGATAAAAATGAATGTAGCTCACAAGATAATTTGACTGTTTTAGATGACTTTTTAAATTCAACAAGGTAAAAGCTATAGTTTTACACCACATATCTTCAAGTTTCGAAATTTTTACCGTACACTTCAGTAAAAGCTGACGTCTCATATTCACATCTTACAAGGAAGGTACCTCAGGTGTGATCTTCAGATTTCGTTCGTTTTGAAATATGTTATCCTCCGTAATAATCTAAGAGACACGTGTTTTTTTATCTGCGGGAAAATGGTTTTAGGAGGTGAAATCAACCCCCAAAGTTCGACTCCTTGAGGGCGTAATTCGCATTCTCACATATTTTTAGTTGAGATATTAAAATGGGACCATTTGAAGAATAATCCTCATGAAGAATAAGGAAAAATGCATTTCGGTCGATTCTGAGGGGGGGTGAATGCATCAAAATGTATAGGGGTTCAAAAGTGCGAAATTTTTATGTCAACAAAACTATCTATTTGATTTTTATGAAACTAATTGCATTTGAAGTACTAAGAAAAATAGATGATATATGTTTCTGCGTTTTTCGGAAAAACGTCGTTTAAAGAGTGGCCCGTGCAGCCAATTTCTCATCAAAGCAGTACTACCTTGCTTCAATTTGCCTTCCCAATTATTAGAAAGCTCTTTTTATGTGCTAATTAAGAAGCTTAGTCATTTCTATATGGTTCGGTTGTATGATTACCAAAACCACCCCTTCGTTTCCTGACGCTATTTGGGGGGTTCCTCATACTCTCATAAAGTTTTGCGAATTCTTGCTCGCGAGGTCCTCAGAACTTTTGTATCCCCCAAAAAACACTTACGTGTAAAAAACTACGCCAAGTACAGAAGTGGTGTGAATTCCTCCAACAAAAAGTATCGAAATCATATTTTTGAGGCCAAGTATTAAAGTCACTACATGTTTGACAATTATATGATCTAGCACAGGCCCATCATTTTATTTGTGTTTTCAACATTTCCTATAAGGTTTTCGCTGCTCTTTTACATTACTACTGCTCCCGGTAGTTGATTATGATTTAATGGTCATTCAAAAATTTGTTAAACTTCAGATGATTCCTTATCGAGTACTACTTAGCGGGTCAGTGCATTTCTTGATATAAATTGGCGTTCATTATGCCAGTCATCAAACTCAAACCCAGTGTCAACTGTCAATATACAGCATATTAACAATAACTCGTCAAAAATAATCACGATAAAAGCTTAATAACAAAAATATATTTTTACGATATTATTAGTGCGTTGAAAGTAAGTATTTTGGCATTTCTGGCACGGACCCGCCGAGTAGTACTCGATAAGGAATCACCTAAACTTTCATAAATTGTTGAATGACCATTAAACCATAATCAACTACCGGAAGCAGTAGTAATGTAAAAGAGCAGCGAAAAACTTATAGGAAATTTTGAAAACACAAATAAAATCATGGGCCTGTGCTAGATCATATAACTGTCAAACGTGTAGTGACTTAAATACTTGGCCTCAATAGTATGATTTCAATACTTTTTGTTGGAGGAATTCACAGCACTTTTGTACTTGGCGTAGTTTTTTATACGTAAGTGTTTCTTGGGGGATATCACAAGTTTTTGTTGTTCAGTGTAGTGAAGTCTATATCTTTACAGATATAAAATTTAACTGCATTGTGACGCCCCCAATCAAAAAAGTATATTGCGTTGTCGAAAATGTTTAACTGCATATAAATTTAATTTGTAAGTCCATTTTTTTTAGAAATGCATAAAGATATATACAAATTAAAGAAAATGTAACATTAATTGCATATAGGCGTCTTTAATGGTGTTCAGCTTATTGAAGCCGTGTGGTGAACGTAAGAGATGAGAGTGTCCTGGATTATTTATATACCTTAGGCTGCGTGAATAATAGAGAGGATACTATGGTGTGAGCGAAACGCCAAAGCGTCGCTCGTTGCACACTTTTCTGGACACCCTGAATATCCACGCCCGACACTTAGATACAAGAAAGTACGGAACGGAACACCTAGACACCCTGGATTCCACGTCCGACACATAGATACAGGAAACTACGCAGAGGAACATGTGGACACCCACGACTTCCACGCCCGACAGCTAGATATAAGAAACTATGGAAAGGAACATCTGGGCACCCTGAACTTCCACGCCTGATACCTAGATACAAGAAACTACGGAGCGGAACACCTGGACACCCTGGACTTCCACGCCGGATACCTATATATAGGAAACTACGGAGAGGAACACGTGGACATCTTATATCTCTAAAAACTGTCACCTAAAATACGAGAAACTATATCGAAGCACAAACATACGTACACCCATACACGCGCACTCCACATGAATGCTATTAAAAACTTAATAATTCCATACTGTTGTGAAAGCACCCTTATATTATATGGAAATTCGGTGTGAGCGGTAGCTTCACGCATAAAGTGTATTTGATTGTGTTGTGTATTCGTAAATTGCCAACACCATCCAGAGTATGAATAGGTAAAGAAGGCAAA
>JARQTH010000477.1:102761-129379 GCA_030142595.1 Trachelus iudaicus | reverse complement strand
TGTGTGTGTGTGTGTGTGTGTGTGTGTGTGTGTGTGTGTGTGTGTGTGTGTGTGTGTGTGTGTGTGTGTGTGTATGAGAGAAAGAGAGAGGGAGAAAATAATAGGATAAGGAAAAGGAAAAAGAAAAGGAAACGAGCTCGTTCCCTCGTTCCGTTTCGTTTCGATTCGTCCGGACTCGACGAAGACGAGCGCGGGGCTTCCAAATCCAGGATCGGTAACGAGACAAAGAGACATTCCGTACGAACGTAAACTGAGACGCGCGTCGGGACGCCTATTTCGTGTAAGATTCTCTTACGTCCAGACCGACCTGTGCTTCTCTCCTCACTATGTTTATTTGTTATGTAAAAAATGGTAATAGTTTTAATAACGATAAAAGCACACTCGTCGAGAACGCGAAACAACAAGCCAGTCGCCGCCATGTTCGACTGGCGGTTCATGAAAATCGCATAAGAATTACTCCGCGTCTTTTGACTCTTCCTCAGGGTCTGTCGAATGGTTCTTAAGGTCATACAGCAGATACATTAACAGAATTCACGTTGTAAAGTATTTATCGAAACTCTTGTACTTCTTTCCAACTCATGGAAACCCGACCATTCGTAACTGTCAACTTGTATCCCACTACCTTTAGAACCAACATTAAGCCGGTTGGCTTTCTCGATTACGTGCAAATAATGTCTTGCAAGTTTTCTTGAAGTTGGCCAATCTTCCTTACCGACTGAGAACTTATCCTGTACCAGAGTCGTTGTTGCCTACTATTTATACGACGTGAACATTGAGAATTCCGCAAAGTCGTTTTATCCGATCGAACGAGAGAACGCCCTTCGTATCGCTACGAGTAATTCCACCCTAAAGCGAATATTGCATAATGTAATCCCAATACGAAAATGTTCCTAAGGGTGAAGGTGTAATGCAAGTCACTTAAAAACTTGATCCAACGAGTGCATCAAAGTGTCTGCTGCGATTGGAAAATGCTTGTAGCATCTTCAATCCGGTAGCTTTTAGAAACTCTTGGTACGAGTGGACGAACCGGAAGCGGAGTAATATCGATCGTCGCCTACAACCGGAAGAGGCCTAATCAGGAGTGCAAGGACTGAGTTCATCGATCCGAACTTGTTCCCTTGGCTTGCGTGACACAGCAGTACTAGCCTTATACACGAAAACCCTGCCGAAGGAATATGATTTACGTTAATCACAGGTCGCTTGCTTTTACATCCAACGAATTCTCCAATAGAGAGCTGCCTCTAATATACGCTGTATCGAAGAGAGACGTTTATTATTAAAGATCAAGAAATTATTGCTTTCTTGCCTGTAGATATATTCAGGATAGGAAAATTTTTGTTATCCGTCAAGGATCGCGAGACTCTATTATTATTTTTTTTATCCATGTCACTAATGTATCTAAGAATTATTGGGTAATACTAGTTTTATTTTATTATTTACTGCGCCAAGGATTAGATGATAATAGTTTTTTATTGACTTCGTTATCCCTCGCGCGTGCGCGTCTACTATTTGTACTGACTGATCTAAGAACCGGTTACGGGATGATGTATTGCTACTGTTAGAGAAATTTTGAAAGTAGATTTTAAAGGGTGTTGCTTAGTGATAGCGCGGTGCGAATACGCGAAGACTCTAATTAAATTGATAAGCCAGAAATTTCTTGATAACTAGCATGGTACCGTACTAGAACTTATATAAAATTTGAATCAATTATTTGTATGAGCGATAACGAATACAATTTAACGAAAAAGTCAAATCTGATGACTGTAAAGTCGTGGACGATTGTGTCGTTGCTTATTTGACAGTCATCAGATTTTACGTTCGTGAGGAATCATTTTCATATTTTCGCAACTAGGATACCTGTCAATTCGAATGAAAAATGTGAATTCGCTTCAAATTTTATAATTTTTATTTATGAAAAATTCGAACATCTTCCTGGCGTGCGAAGAATGATCATATACAGGGTAATTTGAAAATACGTTTATTCCCACATTATTCAATCGATATTCGTTAGAATCATTCGAATAAATCAGTTTCTTGAACTACGACACTGTTTTCCCGAATGAAAACAGCGACACGTGGCAGCTCAAACTATTCAACTGAAAATCATTGGTACCGTGTTGTCGAATTTGAACAAAAATCAGTCAAGTTCCTATCTTTTTTTTTTTAATCATTCTTCTCTGACAATTGTCAGAATTATCATGGACAAAAGGAATAGCACCATCTACGATGCTTCAATTACAAAAATGGATTTGTACTTGCACTTCGAATTTTGAATCTCGCGCCAAACGCGTTATTCATCCTTGTGTAACTTTACACTAGCGAATTAACTTGCGTGCAGTAAGCGTGTCTTTGTTGTCGAGTATGTTGCAAGAGAATTTCTTAAATGCCGACTACGTAATGATCTGAGAGATTCGTAATGTTGAGTCAGGATCAGGACCAGCGCAAAAAGTTAGAAAGCATTTGGTATCATAGAATGGGACAAAGTGAAAAAAAAAGTGTATGACAAAAAATGAATCCAACGATACGATACGAAAAAATTGAACGTTAAATTCAATGAAATGCGTCACGTGTCTCTCGTGGGAGCGTCCACGATGCATTCACATGATTTGCGAAAATTGAATTGAAAATAATAGAATAACCATTTTTATTATTTCTCTACCAGTAACTCGATCTATGAATTGTCCTTTTTATCCAACAAAAAGAGTCTATCACCATGTTCAATTTTCATTTATGACCTTCGAACCTCTAGTGAAAAATTATTGATTCAATTTTTGTCTCACCATTCTGTACCAATGTTGTTACTAATAATAGTTTCCTGAATAATTGATCTTGTATTTAAAGACACGTAAAACTCCCCTAAGAGAAGGGCTCGCGCCAATGATTATGTACAGGACGATAAAAATATCTAAAATCATGAAGAAATACTTTCACGAGGCGAACTGTACATAAGTAAAAAATCCCTATTTGTACAATATAAAAATTTTACCGTCGACGAAAGATAATAATAAGAGGCTTCGAGATTTCACGAAAATGAATTTAAAAAAGCGCGCGCGAATTGCGACTCGAGTAGGTACCAGGGAAGGCTATCCCCAGAGGTGTATAAAAAAACGAAAAGGAAATCCCCGTAATGATAATCAGTATAAGCTGTTCAGTATTACGTAGAATGCGCGGTTGCGGGACTATAAAAACGTGGGAAGGACGTGCGAGATAATGGCGACGAAGATCGGATAAGTTTGGTTTTTAGAAGCGCGTAGTAAGAATAACGACCAATGCACAAAAAAATTGATTTCTACGTCATTTTTACCATCTCCCAGTCGCTATGCAACAATGCATTTGAGTACCTGCGGTGCTTTCGGTATCCGACGCGAATACATTGTATTTGCCAAAATCTGATGCAGATGCGGGTGCGCATGCGCAGATGCTAAAAACGCGTTTATCATTACGCGACATCAACCAACCTGTACGACCTCCATTGTCGTTAAGTATTTTAAGCGGCCTAGCAGAGTCGCGGTTCGTTCGGCCCAACCATCGCGCTGCGATATGTACATACACTCATTGATGCATACTGTTCATATATGTAAATGCGCGACACGTAACTTTCGGCGAGATTGGTTGGGACCGCGCCACGAATATATTTTTGTAATTTTGTATTTTGACGATCGCTACAAATGTCCTACCCACGAGCTACCGCGACGAGACCTAAATATTCCTCATAGGTTATAATAATATAATATAAATATATATATATATATATATACATACATATATATTTTTTAAAAAATAAAAACGCGTGTCTCGCTTCCCAGGCGTTTTTGCGTACGTACGTAACGTAGCCTATAGATAAATTTATAATGTCAAATGCATCTTCCTTATCGAATCCTTTTTACTGTCTGCGAAATCTTGTTCGGTCACTTTTTTCTTTTGGTGTTTATAGCTGTAATTGTCATTAATAATATGCTCTGTGGATTCTGCTGAGGAATGTGCGTGCTTTTTCATTGTGAACGGGGGTCCTTCTCTCCTCGGCTCGGTTCGGCTCAGACTCGACGTGGCGGGAAAATTTGAAAAGTGTTATTTGCCGGTGCACCAATCCTCTGACGCATTCCAACCATTTGACAAGTATACGTGAAACGTTTCATCATTCATTTAGAACAACGAGACTCCCGTGGGTCGTTTATTTACACAGTGCATTAATTGTAATAGCTAGTTAGCTTGAATACGCATGACGCAACGTCTGTCTGTAAGAGCGAGCATTGTAAGTCAGTCTCCTGTTGGTCGCGTTGAAATTTACATGTGAACGTATGACATTTGTCGGGATAAATTTGTCAATGTTGGTATCTATTATGTGAAAGATCATCGAACTGCCTATTTAAAGGAGAGACTAGAAAAAAAATTCTAATGCTTTTACGAATAATATTAAAAAAAGAAAACGAATTTCTCGTGTGAGTAAATATTTAATTATGGACATGAAATGACTGGTCGATTTTTCATTGAATTTTTTATACATATACGCTTCAATCGTCCCGAAGGTATTTTTAAAAATTTTTAATTCTCACTCGGTAATTTTTCTAGCACTACGTTTCACAATGTTTTTTTATTTTAAGAATCTTAGAAAAAAAAATTCCTGTCGATCGCTGTTCTGTAATTCTCGTATGATTTGCACCTGATAGCGTCTAGAATAAGTGCACATAAATGTCGCTTCGTTGCATGTCGTTTGTATGATACTCTGAGGACGTTAATTCGTTTTACCAGACACACTATGCCGACGTCTAATTTTAAATTACACCCTTTATCAATTTATTACGAAATCAAATTACAATAACACATATGAAAAAGGATGTTACGAATTTTGACAAATCTGCAGAGCGCGCTGTACCGGCGTGCATGGCGAAAAACGTGTCTCGACTGATGGTATCACTGCATTACCGACAAATGAAATTCGGCGCGTGTTTTAACAAATTCAAAAATAAACCTGTACTTCATACTTATGGTATTATACCATCTCAGGAGAAATGATTTTACAGTATTAACGATCAACAGTAGTTTCGTTCGCTCGCACAACAAACCTAATTCTAATGACAGTTTCCTGTCAGCAACTGTGCATAACAATGCCAATGCGAATTTTCATTTAAAAAACGTTTTTTCTTGACTTTCTTTTATATCCCCAAAATATCTTTATATCGCGTTAACCGTCTCCCATTGCTCTATGGTGCGACATTCAAATTTGTAATAATTCCCGCCACTGCTATATCGTTCGCATACGCGTGATATAAATAATCAGTTACTGATGATGATTCGTCAGTAGCTATATGCAGCCGTCGCGAATACACGCATGTCAAATCCGAAACGTCGAATAAACGAGCTCGTCGCGAGCCGTCTTATCGTCTTTTTCAGTGAGAACAAAATTGTCGACCATTTTGGAGAAAGAGACAAAAGACTATGGCGCTCGTCGATTGACGTTTTCTGAAAAAATGTATGACGTTTACGCGAGCGCCAATGTAAAACGAATTTGTGCATTTTCTGTGGGATGCATATTGACAGTCTCTGACGAGCTGTATTTTTAATTTAAATTTTTTTAAAATTCTATCTCGTACACGGCTTCCACCGACCTACTTTCGTCGAGACTTTTTTTTCATACGCGACAACTTTTAAATAAACTCGATACGCCATTTCAAATGTACATGATTTATAAATATGTGTCTCAACGTAGCTAAGTGAACTTATAAAAGAATAATGAAATTAATTGTATCAATTCTCGACGATACTTACTTTTGTTACACTCTATACGTGAAATAGAGATGTTTAATAAGTAAGATTAAAATAGGCATTTCTTACTGTTCATACATTTATTATCCATTATTGATTGTCATCCTTATTATTTATCGCGTCATTATAATTAATAATTATTGATATTCTTATTATTGTCGTTCATTATCATCGACATTCTCACTATTAATTTATACTTGAATTTTGTCGTACGGTACGTTGGGCCGAGACTTGCCTCATAATAAATTATTTTCACTTTATGCTTCAGCGTTATCATTTGAACGATATATGTATGTGTTATATAATATATGTATACATACATTATTTTTTTCAGTGTAACGGCATACTGGCGTATTTGTAAATATTATAAATATTTTATAAATAAAGGAAACTTAGCGTGATTGTAATAATACAATAATGTAACGAATGAACAGCTCTGTACACTCCGACGCATATGTTAAATTTTAATAAAGACCTCCCAATCCTACTTTACGACCTTTGAGGTTAATTATCAGTTCAGTCTTCATTGTCCTATCGTTCACGTTGACGTCCACATTATTTTCGGGAATTCTACAATAATTCAAGGTAAGACTTCGTTTTATGTAACTTTATTTAATTTAAATATTGCAATGTTATTTTAAAAATACAGTAGCCTCTCGCTAAGTGCGCGCTGAGATGCTTTTCTCTCTATCGGCCAATGACTGCCTTCCCCCACTTATAGCCTGACGTTCCTTAGTTTACATCCCTCCCCCGCTGCCTTTACTTATTATCTTTCACCCGAAGGTGAACAGCAACAGTTTGTTCACTGTGCGCAAGGTCAGTAATTCACAAAGTGGCTGTTCCTTCGACTGCATCCCCGTGCACGCGCACTTACTGAGAGGTTGCTGTGACTGCTTTGAGATTCGGTATGTCCTTCGATGACAGTATCTAGAAATATTTAACAATAAAATATTTTGTTTCAATTATAGAAGAATAGAAAAATATTAATAAGGGGCAGTATAAGTGGAGTAATAATAATAAATTATTATGGCAATATGAGTGATGACACTCGTTGATCATTAAAAATACGATGATCGTGATTAGCAGTTAATAAATTAACTAATAATTTGTGTAAATATAATATAAAAATTGTAATATCATTAAGAACCATTTCTTTGGTCATTGTTTGCATTGGTTATTGACACAGGTTTCTTTCTTAATTTAGATATATTGCTGTCTCCGTACTTCGATAACAACTCTTCCACAAATATATCCTTCAACTTCTTCAGACATCTGAAATATCAATGATCGTCAGTAATTTGTATGTCTATTAATGTTTTCAATTTTTTCCATTACAATGTGTTAAAGAATAAGAGGCATTTATCACCTTCTGTATAGTGCATCTGTTCTAAATTTGCCAATGTCCACACTAGGAGCATGTGGACGATGAATAATAAAGGCATCAGGTAATACGATATATCTAAACAATTATCTTATCAGTATGACGAATTAGATTTTTTGTATACACACATATATCCAAGAAATTCTTACTTGTATCCTAAAGCTGTCAAGTGTGTTAAATAGGAAACTTTGTTCCAGCCAAAACCAATGAATCTTATATCATACTGAGGCGCTAAGTTTGAAACCACAATATAAGGTTCAAAATCAGGTTCCCATGATATCTAAAAAGAATAGCTTGTTATAATATACCGTAAGTGACTAATTAACTATATAATTATTAAATACAATACTACCAACCGCATAAGGTTCAGTAGCGTTTCGCCAAAAAGTATAATTTGTAGCAGCATGACCTTGTGCCCAAACGTGATATCGAAATGTGTAAATTTGGCCACGATTAAGAGACTTGACAAGTTCTTCTTTATTGATGGGAAAAGAAAATCTGTAAGAAACAATGATTAGAAAATATATTTTAATTTTCAAATGAAAGTCTATTCCATATTAATACTATATATCCATATAATGTAACAATTACCGATAACGTTGCGTCTCAAATGCCGGTACTACCAAAGCCGTTTTATCCGAGACGCTTATATTTAACTTAGTGATATAATTCATCAAATTCTGATACAACCCAAACTGTGGAAGAAAGTCTATATCCAATTGAAAAATATATGGCGTCGATACGTAAGACATTGCGATATTTCGTAGGTAATTGATAGGATAAAACTCCTGGAAAATTCAATCAGAAAATTAAATCAATGAAAAGTGAATTTCGATTTAATAAACTCTCAACTTAGTTGTATTAAAATGTAGTCCTCAATCTACTATCCTGAGGCAGCCAAAGAAACCAAAGTGTACAAAATATTTTTGCTTCCACTGTGATTTTTCTATTATTTTCTTATTCTGAATAGATTATATTTCTGGTGAGAAAAATTTCTAAAAATGCTCTTATTTATTTGTAAAGTGAAACTTACGCTTTCTTTGTATACTATGTGGTACGCGATATTCTTTCGATTACTCAACTCTGTCGATGCATGCACAAAATCCAAGAAGCTATGCGTTTCTGCATCTGTGAGATATAGAGCAACACTGATGGTTCCTGGCCAATATTTTGATAAATCTTCTAGAAGGGATATTCTGTCCACGCTGCATTGCGTGACAAGGGCAACATCCACTGCAGAATAAACATTATGCTCATATTCGAGCAGGAACAAATGAGTTCGATAACGGATAGTAGCAGCTTTAGTAAATTTTAGACACATATTCGATCGATCATACTGAAAATAAGGTATTGAGATTATCGTTTAATTGCTAATAAGATGCTTGCTTTAAATCTATTAACTTACAATCGTCGTTACTTCAGTTTCATCACAAGCAAACAGTCGTCTACGCAATAGATTTCCATCCAATTCCAGAAATACTTTATACATTTTACGAAAGTCATCAATGTGCTTGTTTCGTACAGCTTGTTTTCTTGGGGAATTCCAGTGAATTATCTAATATTTTTTACAAAAAAAAAAGAATAATTCGACTATTTTCCAATAAAAGCATGCAATTTTGAGAAAAGGAAAGTATAGATTGACGTACATTGATTTCATTGGTATTACTGTAGCATCTTTCGCTTATTGTGTGATCACTAAGTTGAATATTCCATGTGCATGTCAGTCTTTGAATAATACTTGGATACTCTTTAATGACAGCATTCAATATATCTTGATCTGCCAAATGAGTTTCAGGAATAGTTCTCAATACGTTTATGGTTATATTTTTCCAGATCTGATAAAAGTCTCTATCTCGCAAACGTTGCAAGTGCATGAGCATAACGCCAGTATTAAACCCTCTTCCTAGGGCTGGCCATGGATTTGGTCTATATGACAATTGTTTTATATACCAATCACTTTGATTCTCAACTAATCCGATCCAATGATCATTGTTAAACTCGTGAAATAAATTCCACAATTTAACAATATCAGTCAAAACGGTAACGTCTGTGTCCAGCACAAGAACCTTATCTTCCTGTAAAGCAGCAGGCAGAATTAACTTCAATAACCCATAGACACCAGAATAGTGCTTGTTTGGAATCCATGCTACTCCTGGTATCCATTCCTCTGCTTTGTAAAATGTTACTGTCACTGTAGATTAAAATTGAACGATTAGATAAGAGCTGTAGCAACAGCAATATTGTTAATGTGATTCGTAAACACAAACCATGTGGTAAATTCCATGTTCTAAAAAGTATCTCCAATGTTCGCTTAGCTATTTCATCAACTATTAGGTGAAAGTGTAAAGGTTTAGTACGATAAAATACAATCGATTTAACTACTGTAGCAAGACTGAATGTTGAATTATATCCAGCACATACTATAGCAATGTTTATAGTTTCACACTTTTCCTAGAATCAAACACTCGTATTATTCTTTTATACCTAATAATAATCTGCAAAGAACTTACTTTAATTCTATCGTTTTTTAGGGAGACATTGACTTGATCAACCTTGGCAGCACCATTTGAAATATTTACTATAAAATTCAGTCTATTATCATGTGTAAAATCCTGTAATTTCCCAAGATCTTCTATATATTTATTGTCCAGTGATGAAACTATAATAGTTAATATTTTAATATTCAATACTATATAAGAGAATCTTGTGTAACATAAATGTATTAGATATTACCATTTATTAATATGTATAAATATGAGATTACTGAGGCAATCAGGATGCCGAACAGGCATCCTATCCATGGTCGAACCATAATGATATGGCATACATGTTTCGCTATTCGCGGTATGATGCTTGTGTTCCTAAAAAATTGTAAAACCCTACTGAAGAAATATTTAATTCAGATAATGTTTTCTTTAATAGTTATTATACATGCATAATTCACAAGCAGTATATTGTGTTGATTGTGCAAACTACAAAATTCTAGTAATATCATATATATAGGTAAGATGATAATTGGTATACTCATTTTTTATAAAATATCATATCCCACATATATAGTGTTCTCATTGCATTGTAATGTACAGAAATAACAATTATGACAATTTACGTAATAATATTTAAAAAATTTCCACATGAGTACTTCAGCGAACACAATGAATTACTGTATATTACAATTTCAGAAACCAATATATGTTTTATACTATACTATATAAAGCCACTGCGGCACTAAGCACCTGCATTACGCAGAATATACATCCGTATTCCTTCACACCGGATATATTCATGTATTTATAACTCATGAGTGGGTCTATAGGTCTATTCACACAAGCGTTTTTACAGTGATGAGTAGGGAGATGCACAACTCTACGGTTTTAGGCAATATCAAAATCATGGCGCCAAATCGTAGCGGCGAGTCTGGAAGTAGATTTTTGGGATCATCGCCTCTGTCGACTATGAGAATCCCGTCGTAGCCGAGCTAAACGTGAACACGAAGGCGTAATTTGGCGAGCAGAGGCTCTCCGCTACTCACCACTGGTTCCTAAGGCAACCCTTAGAACGAGACCGGGAATTATAGAATTTCTCAAGAACTATCGAAAAAGCCTATTATTGAAACATTTGTGAGACATTTTTAAGAAATTGCAGTGCCAACTTGACACCCGTGTAGCACCTTAATTTTTAATAAATATTCTTGGACCTTGATTTACTTTCAAAATTTATTCAAAATATAAGATTGAGGATAAATCAAAATCTCGCAAAATATACAGGGTAGATAAAACTTGTATTGAAATTGCAGAATATCGAAAATAAATTACGTTCAAATTGAAATAATAATAAATTAGGTATTGGGAACAATAAAATAATTAATTAAATAAATAAAGTAAAGCATTAACACTTAGAAATCGGAAAATCTGGAAATGCATATTTAGAATTACTGGAAGTTGCCCAAAATTGTGTGCGCGCAAATTCGTAGCGCAGGACTCGGTGAGTGGGATTAGGCCGATGGTGGAGAGAGCGCTCAGGGCAGTGCCCGGACGCGGATCGCTCAATTCATCCTCGAGCCGGTCTCCTATACTGGTCTCTTGGAAGCACCCCTCATATCCAATTCCAACCATCTTCTATTTTTACATTTATTTCTTCTTTACTTCCTTATTTCTTTATATTTCATTATTTACTTTCTTATTTATCTCTTTCGTTATTTCTTCTTTACATTTATAACTCTACTCCTTACTTTTCTACTTCTTCACTTCTTTATTTCTACCTTCTTTTCTTTCTTCTCGTTTCACTCTGTTCCCTCTCACTTTCTATTGTGTTTGTATTACTTTTTTTATTTCCTTGGTTGGGTTTATTTGAGTAGTCATATAAGGGTAGTCACCCTATTAGAGTAGCTACATGTATAGACCATGGTGTCGGGGGTTCCCCTTCCGCCTCATCCGCTGAGCTTGCTCAGTGAGTCGGAACCAAGTTGTGGCCGCAACAGGACCTTATGGGTCTCCCGACGGGGGCCTTGAGCCCCCTTAGGGTATCTACGACCATGGCCTATCGTATAGTGAATCTAACCAGGTGTCTAGCTCTCACGTATTTTAGTATAATTTGTTCGCTTTGCTGAAAACGCTCCAACATGTCGTTGAACTTTCAGCACTCGTGTGGGTACAGACGATCCATGTGTCGGTGGGGACGTCGTGCGGAGTAGTCCGTTGACTCTGGGTAAAATCCTACTTGTGCTTGTGCTTGGGGGTCGGCTTCACTTGGGGTAGGTGCGGGTGCTATTGAGCACCTGATAGTCTAAGGTCACCCTCTGTCGGAGACATTTTGCGCGGGGAAAGATGGCTGACGGGGTTTGCCGCCGGCTAAGTTAAAAGCGAAAAAGTTAAGGTAAGAAATAAAGAAACGAAGAAGTAGAAGAGTAAGGAGTAGAGTTATAAAAGTGGAGAAGAAATAAGGAAAGAAATAATTGAGAAAGTAAAGAATTAAGGATAAAAAAATAAATATAGAAAAAGAAGAAAGTTCGAAATGGATGAAAGGGGTGTGTCCAAGAGATCAATATAGGAGACCGGTTCCAAGAAGAATGAGCGCGCCGCGTCCGGGCACTGCCTCGAGCTCCACCAACCGGCTACTCCCACTCACCGAGTCCTGCACAACAAATTTACGCGCACACAATTTTGGGCAACTTCCAGTACTTCTAAATATGCTTTTAAAGAATTTCCGACTTCTAAGTGTTAATATTTTACTTTATTGATTTAATTAATTATTTAAATGTTTCAAACACCCAATTTATTAATATTTCAATTTGAACTTAATTTATTTTCGATGTTCTATAATTTCAATTCAATTTTTATCTACTCCGTATACGATCCGAGATTTTCATTTAGGCTCAATTTTATATTTTGAATAAATTTTGAAAGTAAATCAAGATTCAATAATATTTACTAGTATTTGGAAAGCTTTATTCAATTTTTCAATTTTTAAATATTTCTGTGCAACTAATTTTTTTCTTCTCTCTTCCTTCTTCTTCTTATTCCTTTTTGGCTTTATGCCCTTATAGAGGGCCAAGTGCCAGGAAATCAATTGTCACTACCGGGCTTCTGTACAAATGCTTTTATCTTACCTACGTGAAGTTGAGTACGAATGCTTTTATCTTACCTGATGAAACATTTTTCAAAAATTGTGGTACTACACGGGTGTCAAGTTGGCACCGCACTTTCTTAAAAATGTTTTGAAAAAGTTTCAACAATAGGCTTTTTCAATAGTTCTGAAGAAGTTCTATAGTTCCCGGTTTCGTTCTAAGGGTTACTTTTGGGAACCAGCGGTAAGTAGCGGAGAACCTCTGCCCGCCAAGTTACACGTTCGTGTTCACTTTTAGCTCGGCTACGACGGGATTCGCATTGTCGACGGAGGCGATGGTCACAAAATCCTACTTCCAGACTCGACGCTACGATTTAGCGCCATGATTTTTGGTATCGCCTAAAAACCGTGGTTTTGTGCATCTCCCTACTCATCTGTGATTTCTACACCACCTGCAACATGTGGTAAAAATTAGTACCAACTTCGAAAAGGTTCGAGGTATTTCTAAGAGACGGAGCTGTATTGAATTTTGAAAATTTTCTTATTGGATTAATTTTTGTATTTATTATAAATTTGCATAATGACGATAGATTTGGAAGAGTATAAACGTCGTGTTGTTGAAATTAAAAGACAGGCGTATGAAAATGATATTAGTGAAATTGAGGTGGAAAAGATATTCGAAGAAGTCTTTGAAATGTTGGAGACGAGACAAGCAAGAAAATCCTGTAATCTAATTATGATGATCAAGTCTGTAATATTCCTCGTTTTTGCCCTGATTTTGGGTATGGTCAGCCTCTATAATCATCCGTCCACGCATAATATACTCCTAAGAAATTTACAAAATTTTATTTATCCCGGGATGAAAGTCTTTCGTAAACTGGCCGTACCAATAATTAGTATTTATCCTTCGTTAACAGAATTTTACGATGAATGGTGCTTAGTTGAAAATTCATTATTTCGCGTAGCTGAAATGGATTGCTGGCCTTGTGATTCAATACGTTCTGTGCCGGACTTAACTGGTCATAATATTACAGCTTCCTTTAATCCTGGGATTCCTTATACTCGCATAGAATCTGGTAGCATTGTAAATTTGAAAGATCTTTTTAAATTATATAAAAATAATAAGGCTGTTTTCGATAGAGATGCTAGTAGAGTTTTAACAAACAATGATTCATTCAGGTATTATTTTATAGATTTCATTGATTCTTTATCACCATTGACGGCATACTAACTTTGTTTTGGGTTACAGAACTATTGAAGAAGTACTTATGGCAAGAAACGATCTTCGTCCAAGCAAGTACAAGGATGTTCATGTAACATGGAAAATAAATAGAATGACACCTGGAAGAATAATAAGAAAACTGTTTCCTAAACCAGTTGAAGCTCCAGACTGGTGGAGCCAAAGCATGGAGAAGTTTGTTTTTATAGATGAACCACGATCTCCTGCATACACATTGGTCAGTTAATTTCCTATTATAAGTCTTATGGCATAAGCAGTTATAATAAATTGCTCTCTGCTACAGCCAAACCCAGAATGCAGTAACATCTTTATGAGGTGCACTAATGGAGCACGATTACTACATATGATACCTAGTCCAGAATGCACTCAACAGTGTAAACCATCTACTATAATATTGCCAGCGCACCATACATGTAAGTTAAAATTATAAAGATTGAATGCTGCAATACTATTATTAAAGTTAATTATTAAAAATTATATTTTTAGTATGGTACAATTGGTGGTATTGGCGACCCATAAGTCTTCCAGCAACAAATTCCACTGCCATTTCTATAAACTATCTCACATCATTTTGTTAATTTTTTCTATTGTACATAATTTACTAAATCATACCAAAGACTGATAAATAAAAACGATTAATGCTAATATCTCTAAAGTATTGGTCAATCTGCATGTCCTTAAATATTTGTAAAAGTAGTTAACGCATCTAGCAGTACTAAACTTGTGTTTTTACTTTGAAATCAAGATTCACAGAAAAAAAAAGGTTATACAAGCAAGTTATGTCGCGTGATATTTTATTAATACGCAAACAATATATTATTCTATAGTCATATACAAGCGTGGCTGCACGCAGCGCATCGAGCTGTTCAAATTATTTACAATTAATGTTTCTCCCATAAATTGGGACAGTGTTTCCTAAATATTTACCGTGAAGAAACACAATGTAGCGATAATAAAGTTTTAGGCTCTACCGTTACAGAGTAATAGTTACCTAAGATCACATGGAAACGCACGGTAATATAATACATCCTATTTTCTACAGTAGGCAATTTGAATTTAAATTTTGAGCACCGACTCATGTCCAGCCTTCGTCGTGCGCGTCGAGGAAATATAAATAAATATCGCTACGAAATAAATAACTTCTTGCCATCGTTGAATTTACTATGTTTTCCTGTTCGCGGGAATGTTATATTAATTAATTGGAGTACGATTCAATCGAACTTTTGCCTAAACGTCTTTTTAAAGATTACAGGAACTAAGGAAAGTAGTGCAAAGACACACAGTATTATCATACTATTCCAAGACCAGGCGTCACGCGAGGACGTCAGCTTGTGCAATGTTTGTCCAGCTTGAATGGCTACGAAGGATGGTGGTGCTACACCAAAAAATGTTCCTACAGTGAATGGCACCATTGGCACCCCTATCACAGGACTTGCCAAGTTTATAAACCAATTAGGCAGTAACGGTGTCATTCTCAGGAATAACATGTAATTCAAGAGATGATCCCGATGCTTAGTTACCGTTATTGCCCACTCATTGGCTTTCTCAGGAAAATATTTGTACAATAACTTTCTTCCAAGTATAGAGGAAAGAAGGTAGCACAGCGTAGCTCCAATAGCACTGCACGTGCAGACCAATAGGAGGGCGATAGGAAATGGAAAAAGGAATCCTGATAATATGGAAAGAAAAATGGATCCTGGTATTGCAAACGTTTGTAAACTAAAAAAGTATTTAAGGAATTATAACGTTGTGACTTAACAGCTGCTTCAAATTTTAAATATTAATAATGAAAAAGGATACAATATATATGTGATGAACAATCCTGTAAGCACTTCAAAGTAATAAAGTTCTTTGTATCTGTCCAGCAGTTTCCCAAGATTTTTGGCATCATCTATGTCCAACGGTAGTTTCATGTGTTGTTTCTCATTCCTGCAAGTTGACATCATTATTAATCTGCTTATAATGAAATAATATTAAATAATTTTGTTAGACAATTACTCTGCCAGTTCTGGAAAGCTTGTGTAAACATAACAGAGCACAGCCAACGAAGTTAGGAAAATTAATCCAACAGTCAGGATAGCTTTCCTAGTAGATGTCTCCTCCAAAGCTCCATTTGCTGTAAATTTTAAAATGAATTTTTAAGTAATCTTTTAATGTTTACATTCGTCGCCAATTTTATCCATTACACAACAAATATATAAATCACAAATTTAAACACACGAATAAATGATATACATATCAGACCGTCATAAAAAGTTAATAATGATCACAAAGTTTCGTCATAATATCACCTTGAAACTTTAAAATCCTATCATACAATATAATGGTTAGGTGACAGCACCAAAAGCAAAAGTCATTCCACAGAACTTTGACTTTGAAAAATAAAGAAAAACTGACAGACAATTCATAAGCTTTTTTATGTAACATCCGAGCATCAGGCGTTTTTAATTACACGTGTCACAAGCATCGAATAACAATTAAAAAATGAAACATGCAAATTAAATAACCATAAACCCACCCACAATAAATGTAACTAAATATTTCCAAAATCAAAGAAAAATATTCTTTATCTTTTCCTTACCCATATTCGTACCAATTTTCGCACTCATATTCGTAAATTGGGGCAAAATAAAATTCCCAAAATAATACTGCTTGTGAGTTGAATCCTCCGCAACGTCAATCCGAATGAACGTCGCCTCTTCATTACATTGAACAGTAATGATGGCGCCACCTCCGTTTAGCGCGCGAACCATAGTGGAAGACATATCAGGTATATAACAAGAAAAATAATTCTCTTTCCAAGTTTTAATTACCAAAGGACCATTCAGAAATTCATTAATCAGATTTTAATAGTTTTGCAGTCTAATCGCGCGTCATGTAAGAAGGGAATGACCCTATGAGTCATGAATTAACTACTGTCACTCAAAGTAAGCAAGAGTTTTATGTTCTGTTGACATGACCTATGAACCGGCTCTATCAATTGGCACAAATAAGTAGTAACAGATAGATAAAACCGAGATATTTCTTATAGAATATAACGCTAGTTCAGTTTACTATAGACAGTACAGTTAATATGAATTCTCTAACATAAATTGTAGTCACTATGTGAAACAGTACAAGTGGTTATGCATCCATCAGAGACATTTGGTGGTTCAACTGGTGGACACAAAAAAACGAATCTTAGGCGTCTGACAATTGGACAGAAAATAGTGACGTGTATCATTGGTCGTTTCGATGAATTAAAATTGTGTTAGACGCGCTTAAGCGAACGCCAGAACCGAGGGAGTTATCGTTAAAGACCAATTGCTACTAATTGTTTGAATTAATCCCAATTAGTGAGGACACCAGACTATAGAAAAGTTTTCTTTTGTTATTAGTAAGAGAGCATCTTATAATAATTCTCATCCATAGCGACGATTTGACTATTTCCACTCGAGCACGAATAATTATTGTCAAAATATATATAGTTAAAAACGGGAATTCGTCACAAAAAAAATATAGTAAAATCTTGCAAATTTTGTTAAATTAACACTTCTTTTTCACAAAGCATTAGACTTTTTGTTGGGGTCATTTTTATGAGCGTCAATTAAAGCAGCACTTGTCATTAACGCGGAGCAGCTACTCTGTCTCTACTACAAGTTATAATAAGTATAATGACTCCAGATGGGACGTTACTTTTTTCCTTATTTCACAGCATCTGAATGGTGGCTTCTTTAAAAAATTGGCAATTTTCTAATAACGTTCTCTGGAACAATATGCAATGGTGGATATCTTTGGAAAAAAGGGCGTGTAGCTTTTCCTGTTTTTATTGGCTGTAGCAGCTTCCGTCCTGTGGGCTGCGATATATTTCGGGCGGCCAACCGGTTTTTTGATCGGAATTATGAAGAATATTTGGTCTATTTCGGTACTTCCTTTCCTTTCCTCCGCTCTTCGTCAGAGAGTAGCACGTACACAGCGAGTAAACTCATACAGATCCACTTATAGGCTCGTAGATACAGAGCAGCCAAATTTTTAGATTCTGTAAGAATTTTATAATATCCACAGGCCACCTGTAAAAGAACAGTAATTACAAAAATTAATAAATCCTATATTACATCTAATGATTGTCCACAGAAACCATACCATCCAATAGACAGTTCCAGTTTAAGAACCAGTTACTGCACCCTGGATTTATCTGTTCATTACAAAAATGTTATAAGGAATCCTGACTGAAATCAAAGAAACATGAATTCTAGTTATATAGGTACAGTATCGGTATAAGTAATACCAGGTATAATATAAGAGTGAACAGGGCGCTGCTACAGGCAGCGACGTCGCTGAAGAATGGGGAGGGAGGAAGAGAATATAGACTGAGAAATCTAGAGGGAAGAGAGAAGCAGCAAAAGAGAGAGAGAGAGAGAGAGAGAGAGAGAGAGAGAGAGAGGGAGTGTGAGAGAGAGAGCGTAACGACAAGAGAAGGGAATGGATGCTGCCAGTGGGAACCAAGACCAACAACCCACCGTGCAACGACAGACCAACTCCAGATGCTGGCTGCGACTTATGTATGGAGCAAAATCTCAGAATACTTTGGGATATCCTGCCTGGTAATGCCTGGAAGTCGAATGCCTCGGAACGGTCCAAACAGGAAGTGGGAACAAATCCTGCGTGACATTTCCACCACGTTACCGTCCCAAGAGATGAATGTTCGCTCGCATTCCAAACTGCCAAGCGACATACACATTACTCTCTTACTCTCCTCCTTTTCTCCTTTCTCCATCAAGACATTACTACCATTATAGACCTAAGGTTCAAAGGGTTGATTCTTTACCAATAGACAGAGTCTAACAAACGCAATGCTTCTGATTTGCCTTAGGGATTAGAGATAAAATACAGGTAACAACATTACTCCAGGTATGGAATGAAATATAGAAGAGAAGAGTGAAACGTAGAGAAAAAGAGAAAGAGGTATAGACCTGTTGAGTCTCTATATCGCTACCCTGGGCAAGGCACTCTGTACAGGGCTCTCGGTCTTCCTGAAGTTCCACTCCACTCCAATCCTCACATGTTCAGCCCCCTCTATGCCGACTATGTTTCTGTTAGCCAGTCAGTCTCCCTCGACTCGCTACCAAGCCTCTCTGGCTCGAGTCGCGGTTAGTTGTGGGCGGAAATTAGTAGAACCCGTCGAACTAGTCGCGTTGCGGCCGCGCCGAAGTACACTGTCGACCCTCCGTCTTCCCGGATGGCTACAAACGTTATTCCTTTAAACAACCTCAGTTGGTCCTTGTGATTTTCGACATATTTCTCATCATCTTATAACTACGCTACGTCTCGTGACACCCGTCGGAATTAAATTGTAAAATACAAGCTACAGGTTATCTATACCCGCTGACTCTTTACAGTGGCCCCTTCTCTCTTTCGTTGTGGTGATCGATCAATCAGGATCGATCGGTGAAAACTTGGGTGATTCGCAAATCGTGCGCCGTTCGAGAACTGTTTTGGATATCATCCCGGTTACATCATGACAGGCCTAGCACCACCGAAGGCAGCGTGCGTATATTAAAATACTTATAGATGAGTTTGGATTCTGTGGTGCGCGTTCGCGCTGTTTCTCTCTCTCTCTCTCTCTTTTACATAGTATACATAGACTTATTCTCTCCCGCTTAGGCATTCTATGTTTATTGAAATCTCGTGTTATAAATCGTGGAGGGGTTTTGGGGGATGAAGCGGAAGAGGAGGAATAATTCTTGGTAGAAGCGTAAATTCCACTAACCGTAGAAAAGAAGAAACCCCAGGAGCTCTTACAATCATTTGAAATTCGATCAATTGGCAATTCTATTGAATAACTATTCTCTTCCTTCCTCTCTGTACTATTAAACCATGCATAATTCCCATGCATCAATGATTCCGCGCGTACACGTTAACCAAATGAAACGAGAAGATTGCATTCCGATTGCGAATGAAGTGTAGATGACATAGAGGCTCCCGCAGCGCGGGTCTATTACGTATGAGCAGGATGCTACCGAGAAGTATGACATGTGCGCTCAGGCAATAGTAAGTAGCCGAGGAGAAACCTAAAGCAACTCCATAAATAGTCAGCCGACACATTATTTAAGGGCCCCTTAGTATAGACACAATTCATAGACTAAAAAGATACTACGCGACAAGCTAATGTTAATAATTTCTAGTAATTTAAAATTACTTTTTTCGAGTCGCTATAATCTCATTCATTCATTAAGTATTGTGGTACACCATTCGCTCATCCTGTACGCTCACCGACCCGTAGATTAGACCGCTTCTAAACGGATAGACATACGTTTGTCAAATACGTATTAACATATGCAGAGGACGCAGAAGCAAATTCTATACCTGGTAGGAGGCTCGCTCTAGAGCGATGACGTAGCCCGATCGCGACCCAACTGCGGATGTAATTAGTTTGTAAAAGAGCCGGAAGTAGAAACGGTTCGGTCAGTTTTCCTCCTTTATACGGCCGAATCAAGTTTCTAATATTGGTCTTACGTTTAGGGTACGCCGCTAGACATACAAACATAGATATTCGTGTGAGCATTCCGTTTACATTTGACTATTTGCTATGCGTAGGTGATGCCGAGGGAACCTTATCCCGGGTTACTAGGTGTGACCCTAGTGCTGTTTGGCAGTCTCTCTTCTACCGCGTGGTCCACAACCGATGGACAGACTCTGATCTGCGAGCCGGGTTTGGAATTCTGGTCGATGGATAATGCACGATGCATGCCATGTACAAAATGTGCACCGGAATTCACTCTCAGTCCCTGTGCGATGCACAAGGATGCGATATGCGGTCCACTTTCGGCACTGGAGCTTGACTGGTCCTTCCTTACATCGAGGAAGAGACCAGAGAGTGGCAGAAGGATCGACGCGGTCACCTCGAAGATGGTCTGGAGATTCCCAGAGATAGAAGAGCAGCTGCGGGTTTCCGACGAGCACAAGGATCTCGAAGGATTGACGGCTGAGGATAGCGGAGAGGAGTTCATCGAGGAGTTCACATCTGCGGAGAATAAAGTAATTAATAACTGATAAGAAATTCATTAGACGAATTTTACCCAATATTGTTTCCAAGCATCTGAATCAGTCTAACGGAGATTTTTGTCTTATTTTTTTTTTTTCCTGTAACCCATAGAGAGTTCACGAGAGACGAAGATCGAGTGGGGAATCCAATATACCCTGGGATTGGCAAACAGGAGCCTTGGTACTGGCCGTATGCGCATGCATAGTTTTCTTCCTGGTAGCTGGATGTTCGGCATTAATATACGCAAGACAATGGAGACGGATGAAGAGAAACTTTGAGCCAGGTAGACAGATATCCTCTTGTAAAGTACCAGGGGGTGGTAAAGGTCGTCCCCCCTGGTGTCTCTTTGTTGCAATGTGAAAAAGGGGGATATCGTAGCGACCATAGGTAAAAACGAGTGAGGAGGGACGGTACCTTTAGGGATAGATAATACATCGCGCGGCAAACCGAAGCCAAAGGGTCCGCTACATCGCGGCTCGCGCGACACGGCAGTCCTTTAAAATGCAAGACGGGATTTTCTTCATTAGAGGGCTGATCACGGTCTCTCCTCACCTTGACTCGACCTACCGCGCCCGGATATGACGTCTCACGTCCAACTGCTGTACCATCTATACTACCTGTACCTCCTCTTCGTTCTTCCTTCCTATTTCGTTCTCCTACAGCTATCCACCCCGTGGCTTCCAGCTCTAATCCGCGTCTACACCCTTTAGCAATTCTATTCAGTCTGCACAACGTCTACTTATTCAGATGCTCTGAGTATCTACTAATTTTTTAAATCCATTCTTCAGAATCTAAGTACCTCTATCCCTGGCTGCGATATCCAGCAGATTACTACTTTAGTACCAATAATATATCTAACCGACAAGAATAATGCTCCAGTCCAAGAGATCGTCCATTGCAAACTCGCACAGTCGCTTGCGTAAAGGATGCAAATGTGCATACGTGCGTGGGATAGTAGTAGCAGAGAAAGACAGAGAAAGAGGTCGGCAGAGAGACTACTGTAGAGGATCGGTAATACGAAAGCTAAGGCAAGAGGAAAATATATCCCGGTGTGGGTAGTCAGTGAATAAACGAGGCAGCAAAACAGAGTAGCGTATCGTTCTTACGAGTTACGTTGCACGTGTGTACAACGCCACTATCCTTCATTTGCATAACGAGCATTACGCAGAACTCCAGCTCGCCGGAACGTTCACCCACCTATACCAAGTATCAAACCCGAGTCTGTGGGAACACAAGTATCTCCATGTACATCAAAGTACATGTAACGTTCTATCGCGGGAATAATACCGAAGATCTCGCTCCCTGTTCCCCATCGACCCTTTGAACAAGCCACGCCGAATTAGCAATGCACGAACCGTCGTCGAATTGACGTTCGATCGGGACCGGTTGCCATGTTGAATTCCACATCTTAGTAGGCGGCTGGTTAGGGCTCGTACGTTTAAGCATATTCTTAAAAATAGTACGTTAACGGCTCCAATGCGTTACTTACTATACGTCGCGTGGGATCGTATGGTCCCGTTTTCATTGTAACGTTAAAACCAACCTAAACGCCTGCATCTAAATTCTACATGCATTAGAATGTACAAGGTGATGCGCGCATGGGCCACAATATATGCCAAGCCGATTAAAGGATATCGTATCCATGTATAATATAACATGCGCCAAAGGCCTTGAGAAAGCTAAACCGTATCCCCACGATGCATTCCAGAGGCATTCCATGCTACGAACTCGATACCATCTTACTCCCATACCGGTCCCTCTTGATATAGAACCAGAATGAGAAACGATGTACCGTCATTTTCAGCCGGCTTGGAGGAGATCTCGGCGAGACTGAACCTCATGGTAAAAGCTGAACTGGCAGAGCTGACCGCCGGGACTTCGATGAGCAGCACTGATCCAGATACTCGATGCCAGTATCTTGAGAAGCTCTTGGGTAAATATATTTTCTTATCAGGACCTAGAGCAACAAGAATAACTTCCATAGAAAACTCGTTCGATTCGCAATAAGCTAACGCAATATGCACAACATCACCATAGATATACAGCTACGCAATATTCACGTATGGCATACAAAATGAGACTCTGGTGTAATATATGAAAGAGCGTATAGAGAATGAAGTAGGTATTACTGACTGGGATTCATTATGAGCAGTAAGCCTTACTACTCTAACCCATGTAATACATACCTCACTTTCTCTCTCTCTCTCTCTTTCGCATACACACTATCACTTACCAGTCAACACTTCGAATCTGCACTCCTTGGACTTTTCATTCACAGTTTGGTCCTACCGTGCCATACAATACTTGCCGTTTAGTGGTGGTGTGTCACGCCAGGCAATAAAAGATTCGTGTTGCGTTCGATTGGCCGTTCACTTGCTTGCTTGCTCGACAGACCGGAAGAGAGAAACACCGATGGTGGCCGGTTGGCCAGACGAAGGGGGTAACCTGTACATTGAGGAAGGAGAAACACCGAGAACCAAGAGAGCTCAGATCGCCCAGATTCATCGCAACATCGAGAGTATCCTCAGTCACAAGAGCATTCGGGATTGAGGAATTAAGTTTTTATGCTATAAATATTATAGTATAAAGTCTCTCTCTCTCTCTCTCTCTCTCTCTCTCTCTCTCTCTCTCTCTCTCTCTCTCTCTCTCTCTCTCTATCTAGCCATTTCCTTTGCAATTTACTATCACTCGTTAAAATATCTCTTTCCAATTTTCAACTCCATTGCCGACCGGAGACGATCAGTCTCCTTTGGACGGACGGAGACCTTCACGGGGAACATACGAGTGGTATCCTTAGATTCCAAGGGAGACGCGAACCCACGACGAGATAAACTATTTATTTCATTTAGCTTTAACGAACCTTGTAATATACACGCTTTGTATTCATAATTAATAAAGTAAGGACGAATCCGAAGAGACGTGATCATTCACGGTCATCACACCTTGTACTTTTTATATATTATATATATATACACTCGTTATGTATTTAACTTGTACCCATTACACCGTAGTAACATCAACAATATTTTCCATTCTTACAATTAAATATATATTCTTGTTTTTTTATATATAATATATATATATATATATAATGGTATATTTTTATGTCGTAAAAATAAGTGGGCAGGGTGCACCTAAGGCCTAGGAGGTGGCATTCATCATATTTTCGCACTTCCTAGTCTTCGTTTTCGTCACATCTCTTACTTGTCCATCATCTTTCTCTCACGCTCTTCCACGCATCATCATCATCATCATTCCCCTTTATAAATCACTAACTTTTACGACTATTCTCTTTGTAAACGTAATCACAGTATAAGGCGCTTCTACCCGAATAGTAAGGCCGTGACAGGCATTTATACTATTATGGTATTTCATTCTACATCTCTATCTGTTCCCACGTATCTTCCTTGGTAACTGACAATGACAATTGACAGTCTACGATTGAGAGACTGAATCGCGATCAGGAATTTATTCGGATGAAACTGAAAAAACGTGCACTTCGATACGTTTACTACCCCAGGCCACGTGTAATTACAATCAGGCACTTTACAGTACTTTTACAACTAAGCGCAGAGTCGTGACTCCGGACAAAAATATGATGAACGCGCTGATTCGTTATATAAAAGGTATCTAAAAAGATTGATTGTGTCAATGATACTTTAACGAAAGTTAATGGCTCGTGACAACTTGGCAGCCGGGTTCGCTCCAATGAAAAAAAAAAAAAAATCATTAATCGAACCTGAACCGCCTCGTGGTACACAAACAAGACATTCATTGTTGGCCGCGAGAAAGTTTCAAAAAGAAAAAACTTTCTCTGGCAAAATTCGCCATACTCTCCGCGACGTCCAAAAGCATTCGCTTCGCAAAAGCATCATTAACGTGCGCGCTTAAGGTAATCCTGTGTTCCTGTTACATTTTTATCCTCCACTTCGTTCTTGGAATGCAAGGCAATAAATTACTTACGAGCTAATAAATAATAATATTAAATATTTCTCGATATACAGAATAGTTATTAAATAACTACAACCATTTACAGCAGTGTGTGTGTTTATGTTTTTTTTTTCACATTCCCTTCTCGCGACGTAATTAAATATATCATATATATCCATGTACGTGTGCCTACATGTGCAGGGATATTCAGGTCAGGCGCATCAGGCAGATTTGACAGCTGTCAAAATAGGGTTCATTTAATTCATCATGATATTTCGGCCTGTTGGCCAGTCGAGCGCGACAGAAATTCTTGAATTTTCATGAAGATATCGCGAGAGATCAACAAGGTAAGCGAAACAAGCGAGCAACCTGTACACATATGATGTGTAAGTAGATGTTGCTGAATGGTAAAGGATTTTAGGAGTTTCCTATACTCGCTGCGAGTGCGAGAGAGACCGACTTATGGGCGTTCGCGTGCGTAAGACAAGGACAGTCATTGCGAAACGTCAAATAAAAATATGAGTAAACACACCTCTTCGAGAATTGAATTTAAGAAATTTTGAGTAAGTAACGTTTCATCGAAACGATTGCATGTCAGCTATCAAGTCTGAGTGACGTCGTTGAACTAGATAACCTCGTACATATATACATATATAATATATATATTTATATTTATAATATGCTATTTCAATTTCTCTTACTTTCTCGCACTCACCTCTAATACTCTTCTGTACAAATATTTATATATAAAATATTTATCGTATCGACTAACTATCCACCGAAAGCATTTGACACTCGAATATAATTTTGAAAAAAGATTCGATAGACGCGTCACAACGTTCTGTCGATTTCCGTGCGTTTATAAAATTCATCGTAATTAATAATTCGAGGTTCGTCTTTCGATGAACGGTCATCGGTATAGTACGTGCCCTGTTGGGTTGTGCCCTGTACATCATCATCAGGTATCAGTCATACCGATACACTCAGCAGTTCCTAACTAGGTTGAATACGCATGAGGCACATCGCGATATCCCTATGTTAATCTAGACATCGGGATGTCATCATGACGATTCCTTAATACCCACGTATCACCAGATTATTACAACGATCAATGCCCTGAACCAACGTAATGCGTTGAATTCTTGGATATCTAGTGTAATTAGCTACCTCGTCCGTTCATTTCATTTGACGTATCCTCCTTTCACTTCTTTTCTATTCAGGCGTTACTTCTTTTTTAGCCGATTTTTCGTTTTATCATTTCGCCATTCCTCTTTCCAAAGTGCCACAAGTCGGTGCAAAGAAACGACTGGCTTTTTCTACACGTCGAATTGATCTTAAAGCAAGATCTCCGTCTATTGAAATATTATAGTCGTTCAATCGACCCGCATATCAATTTCTGTATCGTTTACGTTTTTATGAAGCGCATTCGAGCCATGGTTATTAGATTAAGACAAGAAGTGTGAATCCTAGGCAATTACTATCTACTTAATAAAAAAAATCTTATTTCTTCTGTTCATCCTCTTCTGGTATTTTTTAGCTACCTAGTGCTAATGTCCCATTCCCGATTAATGGACAATGCGGACAGATGAAAATAGATATATACTGATTTTATATCATGTGAATGAAGTATGTCTATACGTGTGTGTGTGTGTGTGTGTGTGTGTGTGTGTGTGTGTGTATATATATATATATATATATATATATATATATATATA